>WEKX01000552.1:16450-28389 GCA_013390025.1 Pitta sordida
TTTAATTAGAAAAACCACAGTGAAGCTAGAGAAGAATGTTGCATAAGCCTTTCATTTTCATAATTGTATTTATGCTGCTTTACTTTTCTTCATCTGAAATAGCATTTTGTCACCATGAATGGGAGCTGCATGACAAAGTTATGTCAACAAAGCAGCTTTAAAAGTTAGATGATGATGTGTAGCGTATTAGCAATAATGACATGTATTTGCAAAAAGTGAACTTTTACCTTCCTGAGCCAATTCCTTATCGATCATATGCTACACAATGTAATGACTATGTATGTGTTATTAAACATACTCTGGGTCAAGATGCTTCATCCATCGTAATGTATCTTTTGCCTTATGATAACATGGAACTTTTTCAATGGGCATTCCTGTATGAGCAAAGGCTTGTGATGCATGCTTCATTCTTTTCATGTGAATCAGGAAGAAGCACTTTTCCTGAGGAAAGCTGCACACTGAAATGAAAGCTAGTCTAGTTGTGACCCACAAAACATTCTTCTTTTATTGTTGTTTTTGACATAGTTGAGTTTTGCTGACAATAGTTGTATCTTTATTTGTTTCATGAAGTTTCCTCCCATTCATTGCACTGCTAAAGTGAAGCTTAGCTTGCTACTTAGCTTAATGCTGATTTCTATGCAGGCAATGGAACAGAACCAAAAAAAAAAAAAAAAAGAACCAAAAAAAAAAAAAAAACCCCACCACCACACCCCAAAAACAAAACCCGTGATTGAACAGACTTATGTTAAAAAAAAACTAGGTGGGGATACTTGTTTATCAGGTGCTTTGGTATTAGTAGAGCCAGCTATGGCTACGAAAAATAAAACTTTACTTAAGCAAATGGTTTCATTAGGATATTGTTTGTTTGATGATGAAATGGAAACCAACACTGTCAAATGTTGTAGAAGATGCTGCAGTAGAACTTTTAAACTTATAAACAGCTAATGTGAAGTTGTGTTGATCTACAGATGTATAGAATACTCCATGTTTATTTAAAAAAGGTCTTGTTTTTCTTTTATTTAAAAATAAATTTTGAATATCATCTCTGTGGAATACAGTTTGGTTTTTTCCACTTTGTTTAAGGATGTTGTAATGTGACAGCTTTAAGTATTTTTGGTAGTTTTGATAGATTTGACTTCTAATTGATCTTCATAGCAATAAGTGAATGTGCCTTATTTGGGGGAGTTTTTTTACAGCTGCAACATCTCTTTTGGATTTTATATTTGGCTGAAATTAACTCACGTGTGCCTAAATCTGATTTTGAGTTATCTTTAATTTTTTAGAATAACTTCAGTGAATAAAAACCTCAAAAGTGAACAGAATAGTTCCCTGTATATAGTTCCCTGCAACTAGTCAGCCTAGGTTCAGATTTTAGAGATGACGCCTTCACCACAAAATACATCCATATTGAGAAGTAGTGTATTGATCTTTTGCTTTCGGATACGAAGAAAGCACTTTGTACTTTCTGTGCCATTTGACTAGGCTTTTTTTATCTCGTCCCTTTTTATGAAAATTTATGAAGATTTTCATGTGAAAATTAGTAAGAGACTGTGTTTTACAGAGCTGTTGGAATCTCAGAGGTGTGGTGTAAACAAACACCACTGGAATCACTTGAAAACTATTTATAGAAACTTAAATGTCCTGAGTATGTTTTGTGCCTGTTATTTTTGCAGCCACCAAGCACAATACCTAAATCCTCCTTCCTGAGTTCTTTTGTTATTTTCCTGCCTACTATTCATTAGTGTTGTAATTTTATTCTGTATTTTCAATTTATGTCTTTCCCACTTGAATTCCTTTCACCACTCTCCTGTTTCCTGTTACTGAGTGCTGACTACTTCCACTTCCTCTCAAGACTGTTTTGTGAGCTGGAAGAGCTTGTCTATAAGCACCTGCTTTCATATACCACTTCTGAAAGCTATTTCATTAATCTTAAAAGCTTTTATTCCTCACACCTAATTTCTGATAATCTCATTTTAAGGTGGGTATGAGCTTCAGCCATTCTTGCGTTGAACTGGTCCTAAACAGGTGTAACACTGGCTTCAAAGTTAAGAAAGCCTAAAATTTTGTACGGCAGTAGGTACTGTTACAGTTATACAAAGAGGTTTCAGCTTGCGTAGTGTCTATGCTTGTATAATAACACTTAGAAGAGAGAATGGCAGTGTACAGGATGGAAATAATTTCGAACTTAATCTGGCTTTTGGATCTGAAAATGCATCAACTAAAGTTTTGAACTAATGATTAGATTGTATGGAATGGTCTACTACTTGAATGTTTGGAGTGAATGCGCAAGTTTACGTAAGGCTTTTCTTAACTCTTATTCTAAATTCCATTACATAGGCAGCTCTTATTGTTACAGAGCATTTATCTGGGCAGATGAGAATTTCACAGAATCACAGAATACTATGAGTTGGAAGGGACCCACAAGGATCATCTAGTCCAACTCACCATCTAACACCTGTACAGAGACCGAACGCACATCGCAGAGTGGTGAACATAAACCTATTTACCTCACAGGCTAACAGGCCACTCCAAGCCAGGAGGGACCCACAGGACCATCCAGCCCTACACCCCCCAGCTAGACCATGTCACTAAGCTCCTCATCCAGTCTTCTCTTAAACACCTCCAGGGATGGCGACTCCACCACCTCCCTGGGCAGTCCAATCCAATGTGCAATCACTCTCTCTGTGAAAAACCTCATCCTAACATTCAGTCTAAACCTCCCTTGGCGTAGCTTGAGGCCATGTCCTCTTGTTCTGGTGTCGTCAGCCTGAGAGAAGAGGCGGCAACCTCCCCACAGGTAGTTGTAAACAGTAATCTGGTCNGGCCGGGCACGGGCTCAGGCAGGGGAGGAGTGGCGCGGCCACGGGGCACCCGGACTGGCCCCGCGGGGTGTCTCACGGTCGTGGTGCTTCTCCAGTCCGGGCGCCCTGCGGCCACGGCGCTTCTCCCTCGCCCTGGCTCCCAAGCGCTCCCTTGCTCCTGAGTTAGAGGGGGCTCAGAAACCTGGCTGCTGCCACCACACATGCTTCCCATTCCTCCGCGGTGGGGAAGGGGTGTCCTCGGAGAGGGCGGATCGGGTCAGAATCGGGAGTTTCCTTCCCTTTAACATCCACACTTCCTGGGAGAGGTAGCGCTGCCCGTACGGTCCCAGAGGGCAGAAACAGCTGCCCCCTCCCAGCACACAGCACTTGTCCCCTCTCGTTTGCCTCGCCTTCGTGAGTTTCGTTCAGTTTCCCGAGTCAGGGACGGGAGCACCACACCATCATTACGAGCCCCCTCCCCGCAGGGCGGGGTGAGTCCCGCCCCACAGGCACCACGGCACCGCTCCTCAGCAGAGCAGAGGCAGCGCGCATGCGCCAGCAGGCTGGACTCGCAGACGGCTGAAGCCAAACTGCGATAAATTCATATCGCAAATGCGCAAGGTCGTAATGGAGAGGGCGCGATACAGAGAGGATTCACTGTATTATAGAACTGCACTGTAACTGAATTCTGGGGAAACTGGGTTTTGCTTTTAACACAAAACCTATTCAAAACAAACCACAAACCAGATTAGAAGAGAGATTCTAGTTGCTTGTTTCATGTGGAAAGTTCCTGTTGACAGCATGATGTTGCAGAATATTGCTAAAAACGATTTTCTTTGTAGCAGTTTCTATTGGCAACTGGCTGTGTTTTCTGCAAATCCTACCTGCAGTTCAGTGCCCAGTTTGCCCTTCAAATCCATCTTTTTAAGCGTAAGCAAATCAGCCAGTCTTGTGAATCCTAGGGCTTTGTTAATGTTCAGCTATAACCTTGCAAAGTTATGTCCAGTGTGTTTCCTTCTCAAAGGCCATTTTAGGTTAGCATCTGGCAAATGCTCCAAATATGCTGAAGCCCTGCAGAGTGTATCTGAAGAATGCCTAACAGCCCTTTTCAGGGGAAGATGTTTGTGATGCCCTCTCACGCTTAGCTTAGGTAAAAGTAACTAGCAAGCTTATTCCTGTAAACTAAGAGACTGTAAAAAGTAAAGTAGTGTTTCTAATATTCTCTAACAGAGCTTTTGGAATGCTTTATTTTTTGAATTCACATCAGATCAAGAAGGGACTACTGCTTATATCTGGTTTATGCTTCTGGGGAGAATATACTTCCTTTTCTGGATCTTAAGCAGATGTAATAATTTTTGCCTAATTGTTGGTGTGACTCCAGATGCTCAATTAAGAGGTGCAAACCAGATCACCCTGCAGTGGAAGTGCTGCTTTCTGTCTCATCCCCACACACATTCCCCCACTTTTTCCCTGTTGCAGACAGGAAGCAAGGGCCTCAGGCAAACCCATGTGCCAGCTGGAATTAATGGCTGCCTTATATGCAGCCAGTTCAGGGGTGAATGGGAGAGGTCAGGCTCATGCGCCTGTGCAGGAAGCCAGTAAGCTCAGTGGGAGCACAAAACAGGAGCTGTCAAATCTCTTCACTACGTTTTGATGTGTAGTGAATTATTATTCTTTACTTGGGCTTTGCATCATGTGAGGCTGTGTAAAACTTAGGTCTGCTCACAGGGTTGAAGTGAGCTCAAGTCAATAAAAAGCTTTGCTGTGTGATGAGTAGCTTTTCTTCTTTTAAGGCTTGCCTGTTGCCTGGAAGAGTGTATTTGTATATGTTCAGCAGTAACTTATTTTTGTTGGCAATAGCTTCATCCTTTCACTGATAGCAAAATACTAGGAGGGTCCTGAAACAACAGAAAGCCTTATAGAATACAAGGGTAAATGCAGTAACACATGCAAAAGTGACCCTTTAAGTCCATGGAAATCAGAATATATAAAGACGCTATGGAGCCTTTTGGGCATTCTGTTGGTATATATATACTTTTTATTTTTCTATTGAATAATTATGTATTACATATACTATAACAAATCCACTTTAGTACAGCAGTGAGTGTCCCTGCCTCTCTTGCAGGAGACCAGGGGTTCAATTCCCAACAGTGAGGCAGTGGTGCCATTTAAGAGTTAGACTTGATGATCCTTGTGGGTCCCTTTCAACTCAGAATATTCTGTGATTCTGCATAAAGGTACATGTGCATACATTTTAGTGAACTTTTATACGTATATGTACTAATGCCAAAATAAAACCCTGAAAGGAACCTTGTATTTGACAAGCCTGTTCTTTCTGTAGGTAGACCATACAGGTGAAATAATGTTTTTTCTAATGTAGAAAGCCAGCAGCTCAAGATTAAATAAATCAGGAGCCCCAGTGGCTCATATGTCCAATTTCATTTCATGTCTCAGTAAGTAGGCAAAGAAAAGCTAAAAAAGTCGTATTTTCCCAGAACTCTTCACTTACAAGCTTGAACAGTATTTTATTTCGTCTAGCCTATTTTGGTCTTCCACTGAAAGAGAATTCAGAAGCTCTGCTTCCTTAGCTAGTAGTACCCTAGATCTGAGAAGATGAGGTACATACTTTTGTCATTTGCTTTCTTTCTGTTCAGTTTCATTAGATTCTGCCCTTCCCTTTTTTGAGCAGCTGTTTTGTCCCTGAAGGTCTTTATAGAAAGTTTTCCCAAGGAGAGAAAAATGTGGGAATGAGAAATAACAGAGTGAGAGGTAGAACTGTAGTAACTTGGGTAACAAGGAAGAATAACAGAGGTGAAACTTTAGAAATGTTTATGAAAGACTCCTTCCTTAGAGAGAGGTGGGACACCTCTGAGATGTTTCTCATTTCTAGATCTCTAGAATATGCCTCTTTCCAGGATTTTTGGCTTTCTGCAAGATCTACTTAAGGATTATGCTGTGTGACTGGAAAAGAAAGAAAGCAAGCCAGTAGGGGTTGCAGCCCACCCTGCAGCTCAATAGCAAGCCATTACAACTTGCAGCTATTATCTTCTGGTTACAAACCATTCAGAGGCCTCATTTTGGCTTTCCATGTCTTGAGGCATTCAGCTTCACTCCTGCAGATGACTTGTTGGATAAGGATATCTTGTTCCTGTTGGGCCTTTGACTGAACAAGGAGGGAGCTTCAGCTGGAGCAGGCATGTCTGGACCTTCTTCAGGCTTGGGAAAGTCTGCAGCCACAGGCTTTTTTTGAGATGAGAATGTTTACTTTTGAAATTGCACATGATCTGGTATGGTGATGACCCAATCATGAAGGGTCTCTGCTGATCCTGTGGCACCCGGGGAGCCTTTGGCTAAAGCAGACCGCATACCAAGGGAGGAGAAGAGAGCTTGCAGATGTTAGAAAGAATGTTGTTCTGTACAACAGTGGTGATATGGTCTAATAACCCTCTTACTAGAAGTGCACAGGCTTAAAATGTTGGTGTGTTTCAGGCATCCTCCTGCAATGACAACTGCACATGAATATAGAGTGTATATCTCTGTGTGTAAACTGACACAAAAAATGGTCTCATCATAATTCATTAACAATAGGCTAACTCTGCTAGGATTGAACAGTCATATTTGATATTCAGTGGTATATACAATCTTTGAGCAGCTAGAATACAATCGTGGAATATTTTTGTGCTTTACCTGTCAAATAGATTACTTTTGTATGTGGCAAGTGATGACTAAAGGGACTATTTCATTTAGCTTAAAGACATAGCTGAAACAAGCATTCAAAGTAAAATTTGGCATTTCTAGTCCTTTATCCTATGGTTAATAGATAACTCTGCTTGGCTGTCCATTTCTGTATTTGCTTAGCATTTATTCAGACATAAATAGGTGGTTTGAAAAGTCTGGCTGTAGTATTCCTGTAAGCAAACAGTCCTTGCTGCCCAACTCCTAAACTCTTGGACACCACGTCCACCCCAAGAATGGTGAGACCAAGTCTACATACCCGGAGAGACACCGGGACAGTGTTGCGGGCAGCTCCCAGCGCCAGTGTCCGCAGCCCAGTGGAAAAAAGGGTTTTTTCCAGGCATGGGGTGCCCATGGGCACTGGGAACCACCAACACAAACACTGACACACAGCGCGATGGGGACCTGGTGTGGCAGACAGGAGCCAGCGGCTCAGACAGCCTCATCCCAGCGCCAGTGTCCCTGACTGGGTGGCAAAGAGGGGTTTTTCCCTTCATGGGCTGCCTGCGGGTGCCGGGAGCTACTGATACACCACCAGAACGCACTGGGGCTGAGGGGGCAGTGTGGCAGGTGGGGGCTAATTTGCATATTCGTGGCTGTCAGCGCACATGCAGTCACGAATGCACCGTGAAACAGTGCCATCTTCACAGAGAAAACACCCCACAAAGAGGTGAACCCATGAGAGAAGAACCACAAAGTAGTGAGGGTTCACTGTATTAAGCTGTGGGAATTTGAGTAGCATGTTGTATTAGATTTGGCTTTAAGTTAGCTAAACTATATCAACCATGTGTGTACTGTATTTAGATGTAATACATACACTTTCAAACTAAATATATGAACTGTAATATTAATGATGAATTTGTATTCTTTAGTAGGATATATTTTAAATAAATTCAAATGAACATAATGTATTATTATTTGTTTATACATTTGTACATGTAAATTAAAAAATAAAGTATGCATTTGATTTTATTTTCTATTAAATATATAGCATTTTTACTTTATTAAATTAAAAAACTGTTGATTTCCATGCTTACCTGTGTACTGTCTGAGTGTGTTTGCATTCCTAGAACAACATTCTGTTCAAACACAGTAGTCTTTCAGGAGGCTACCAGATATTCAAGAAATATAAAAAAATCCAGTTCTTAGACTTGAATTTTTCCATGGGGTGGTATATCCTATTCCAGAGAAGTTTTGTTATTTATCTGGCAGCTACAGGGCTAGATTTCTCATTGTCTTCATTTGTTCCAGTGCAAAAGAGAGGGAATGAGTTTAAATGATGCTTTGAAGTCTTGTACCTTCCACTCTCTTTATTCTGGTTTGACTGATATAATGATGCCTAAGGCAGTGGATATGTCCTATGTGTGTATTGTTTGAGTGGTTGCAGTGGTATTTGTCAGCAATGTTATTTGGAGTTAATATTTTTTACCTATAAAAGCCATTTCCTAATCAATATCTTTACTGAGACTACCCTTTCTTAGGTATCTGTGTTTGCAAATGTCTCCTCCAGATATACAGTGTTTTGTGTCCCTTGGACTTGCTATTTCAAACCATGTGCCCTACTCAGGACAGAGCACAAAGTTTTGTGGCTGTCTTCCTGATAAAATAGCGCATAGAAAGTGCCATATGCTGATGAAGTTGGACAAAGACCCTGGACACTTACGGAATGGGAGATGAAGATTTTTTTCCCTTGGAAAGACATGCAGCAAATTCCTGTATACCTACCAAGGCATTATGTTCATACCTGGGACAAGAAATATTAAGAAAACCGTGCCGTGGTATTTTCTGTGTACCCATGGAGGTGGCTGCTCCATGCAAGAGGAGGGACCAGGCTCAGGACCTGGAGGCTTCACTGATGAGTAAGTAAATGGTGTGAACACCCAGAGCTCCCACTGTGCATCTTCCTGTCTCATGTGGTGTGTCATCCTCCTAGCAACATCACAGCCATGTGAACTGAGACAGACTGAAACAGAACACCTTTTACCCATGCCACATACTATCATGTTTTTCTTCTAGGCTGTCTTTAGTATTATCTTTATTTTGGGTATTATTTACTTGTGATCCCTATGGAAATATTTTGAATGAACTTTTGGACTTACATGAGGTTTGTGGATAGAACTGTTCCTTTGCCTGTTTCTTGCATTGTTTCTGAACAGATATATGATACATGAAGGTTTTCTGAAAGTCTGTTCTAATATCACTGTGTGCTGTTTTTCTCGCTACTAGCCCTTTCTCTGTTCCACTGAGAGCACAACTGTTATATTAGCCATGTGGTTTTCCTAAGAGCTAAGAGACAACCTTTGGTGAGTGAAAGCTCACTCAGCAGAGCAGAGCAGGACATGTGGTACCATGGCCAATGTGGTCCTGGGGACTGGGTGGAAGAGTGCGTGGCTTCTGCAGCCTAAACAACCAACCATTCCTTGAGGTGTGCTGCTTTGATGTTTAATTGTCATGTGAACCTTGAGTAACCTGGAAAGCAAGAAATCATTACCACAGATTGTGCAAACTTATAAACAATGCTGACTGGACTGAGTCAGAGTCAGGTCCGAGGATATCTTTTGATGTTTTTAAGTTATTCCTCCTGCCCAATTTCAGACAAAAAGAGATGGCTGTGCAAGAGGGCCAACAGATGGACTTGACTAGGTACTTGCTGGGGAAATAATTGATTCTTTTAGAGGCAGTACAACTGTTAACTGAGCCAGGATGGATGGAACAACATCGTACACACAGTAAACTGCAAACTTCCTACTGGGACAGTGAGGTGGCTTCTGTAGGTCAAAGCTGGGGGTGCAGGTTTACAGCAAATTCAAAGAAAGGCAAGGAGGGTATATGGAGACCAGAGGACCTTTTTCTCATCCCTAAAAGTTAATGTTCCTCTTCCCCTTCCTGGGGATTGGAGGAAATATATTGAATGGATAGTTCAATGAGCCCTCATTCAACCCTGCCAGAGTTATCACTGCACATGGAAATAGAGGAGTGACTCCCCACATCGTCCTTCTATATCAGCAATGCCACTAAAAGCAAGTAGTCAACATAGCCCATTTTTGCTCATGGCACTGCACAGGGGAAGCCTCTGCTGTGATCCATGATGTGGATTTTGCTGCTGGACTCTCACACTGGAGCAGAGTACAAAGAGGCAGACGTGGCAGAGCTTGCACAGTCCCCATGTACAGCTGGTGCTGCCAGTGCGAGAGGTACTGCACTCAGGACCCTGTGTCAGCATTATACAACTTGGTTTTCATTTCTTCAAGGAGAGCTACTGCTGCTGAAGTCTCTTCTCTACCCAAAAGGTGCCCGTTCAGCACCAGCTTCCATAGCATGTGCAACATTGACCCTTTGAGGTGCCTTAGAGGGCCTCAGTGCCATCAAGTCCAGCTGTCACCTGCAGGAGGTGTGGAGCGGCCTGAAGGAGGTGTGGGCAAAAAATTTTGCTGAATCTGGCCTGCAGACAGAGCCAGCTGCCTTGTACTCATGCAGGGGACAGGATCCTTGGCAGAAGTGTTGGGAGCAATCTGTATCCTTTTATCAGAGAATGCCTTGTTCCTTATTCTGTGGGCACAGCTATGCTATGCTAAGTCTTATCATTTCCAGGCATGTAACAGGGACCTCTGCAGCCTTCATAGCCATCAGTGGTTCTGCATTTTCTGGGACCCCATTTGTGATGCAGCATGCTTCCAAAACCAGATGCCCACTCTCCAGAGGTCTTGGTGAATAGGCCTGTCCTAGTGAGAGGAGTAAATGCATTTGTTAGTCACACTCATCAAATCACTCTTCTTTCTCATCCTCCTGGAGGTCTCTACTGCACGGTCATCTCCATAGCAAATAATGCTGTGGTATTGCATCCATTCATTTCAGAGAAATCATATTTGATTGACAGATCCTGAGGTCTGCTTTGCTCCTTTTTGGGTTTTTTTTTTTAAGGAAGAAGGTGATGCCATTTCCAGTTTTGTGGCAGTAAATGTAAGACTTGTCAGTGCACTGCCATTTAGGAGAAGCGCATTAACAACGTCCTCTGCCTAGCTGCCCTTGTTGTGTATCCATTACTCATCTGGTCCTTGCAGTCTGGGAAGGAAACAGCAGTGCTCAGCTGATTATTCCAACATACTGCCAGATAACACATCTGTTTTTTGCGAGTTCGGTTCCTCTAAAGCACTCTATGTCTCCAGAGAAGTGGCAAGAGCCTCTAATCCCTGCAGGTAGGGAGGTTGCTTGAGCTGCTGATCAACTTGCAGTTTTTCTCAGGCATTACAGACTTGCATTTTGGACCATGAAAATCATTTGCTAATGTCAGAAGAAACAGCAAATCACCAGCACTAGAAGAGACAGGGTTTGACTAGAGCCTAAATCTCAGGTATAGCTGCATGAAGCAAAAAGCATTAAAAAAAAGCATAAAAAAAGTTTATGCTGCAGATGGTGATGGAGCATTACTTTCTCTTGGTGCCCCACCCTAGACAAGATCCCTTCATGCAGACAGGAGCTAGGCTGCATCAAAAAAGCTAGTTTAATTTGCAGAAAGGCCTCAGTGGCACCAAATGAGCTGTATGGGACAGGAATGCAGCCTGCCATTTACTGCGCAACACATCTTTGCAAACTGGTCTGACATGTTCATGTGTTATAGCTTGCTTGTGTGCAATGACTACAGAAAAATCTGTAAATAGTACAGTTTTCTAATGGTGCAACATCATAACATTGGTGACTTGAGATGCCTTAGTACAGAAATTAGTATTTTTATCTGTGTCAAATCACAGTTGTATTTTTGCTGATTTGTACAAAAGGAAATACCTTAGGCTCTTTGTGGTTTTTCTTCCCAAAACTTCTTCCTGCGAAGTAATGACCACGTATAGAATTCACTGGGGTGAATAATTTGACAAATGATTCGTTTTAAAAGACAAACAAAAGCATGTGTATTTTGGAGGGGAGTTGGTAAAGCTGCTATTTTCCAGAAGTCTTGAAATTCCCTGTTTCTCTCACCTCCTTCCAAGGGTCCAATGAAGGCAAAGCACTTAGGGTAACTTTCTGACTCCAAGGAGTTAAAAATGTGTATCTGGAATGATCTAGTTAAAATTTCAAATTAACAAAGTGAGAAAATTGCAGCTCCAGAAACACGATGGAGATCTGCTGGCTGGTCACTCTTGTGAGGGGTAGGAGCAATGTGCAGAGGGTGGACTTTGCAGACTGGGCAAAAGCAGTGGGAGGGAACATCGGCATGGAAACCACAGCCCACAGTGCAGCCCTGCTGCATTGTGCTTTCCTAGGAAAAGGGAGAAATGAGCTGCAATCCTCAAGCCAAGATTAAGAACATTTTTGATCCCTCTTACTTCTGACTTGCAGACACCTGGCCTTAGACTAATTGCGCTTTCTGGTAAATGCTGAAACAAAGTCCTTTTTTTTTTTTTTTTTTTT
>WEKX01000552.1:33014-46101 GCA_013390025.1 Pitta sordida
TGCCCATTTCTCTAGCCTATCTAGGTCCTTCTGAAGGGCCCTTCTACTCTCTGGCAATTCAACATCTGTCCACAGCTTGGTATCATCTGCAATATTGCTAACAGTGGACTCAATTCCCCCGTCCATATTATCAATAAATATATTAAAGAGTACTGGTCCTAACACTGATCCCTGTGGGACTTCACTAGTGACCAGCCACCAGCTGGCTGTGGCACCATCTGAGGTTGTCCATCCAAACAATTCCCAACTGAACACAGAATGCTCCTATCCAATCCATGGTCTGAGAGTTTCTTCTGGACTTTACCATGGGAAACCGTGTCAAAGGCTTTGCTAAGTTCCAAGTACACAACATCCACAGCCTTTCTATTGTCAACCAGGTAAGTCACCAGTTTGTGAAAGGAGATTATGTTGGTCAGGCAGGACATACCTCTCTTAAATCCATGCTGACTAGTTCTTACATTGTAGTTATTTTGGAGGTCCTGTGTAATAGCCCTCAGGATTATCTATTCCATGACTTTACCTAGGACCAAGGTCAGGCTGACAGGTCTATAATTACCCGGATCATCTTTCCGTCCCTTCTTGTCAATGGGTGTCACATTAGCCAATTTCCAGTCTTATGGTGCATCACTGGTAAGTCAGAACTGTTGGTAAATTATGGAGAGTGGCTTAGCAAGTTCATCTACCAGCTCTTTCATCACCGTAGGATGGATGCCATCTGGTCCCATCCTAGATAGGTCTCCTCATTATCTGTGAGGCAGCATCCCCTCCCTGCCGCAGAGCATTGACTAGCCCACATATTTTAACTACTCTTGTGAGGACACCAATCCAGGCTCTGTTGTGTGAAACAGTGATTGGAAGGCTGCAGAGCCCAACACTGTTACCCTTGTCAAACACTTGATGGCTAATGATACAGTAGAGTAAGCATGACACAGGCAAAACCCTAACAGGCTGACCCCTGAGGCTCTTTGCAGCGCACAGCCAGAGCCCTCAGGGCTGTTATACCTCCAGCATCTGTTTAGCTCAGGCATTTATTCAACACAGCTGCTTTCCCTCTCTCAGGAAGTGATGTAGTACACAGCTTTGTTGCTGTTCTTGACTGTAAGAAAAGTGCTGTAACAAAAAGCACAAATATAAATGGAACCCTCTTTCCTTGGCTGTTTGTTTGAGAGGGCACCCAGCAAACATAGATACACGTGGTGGGGGTGCATGTACCTGTCCCAAAGTAGCCAATGGACATGTTTACTCTCCACAAAAGTCCCCTTTCCTACCTAACACACCACTGGTGGCCATATCTACGTGCAGCAAACCAGCAGCCTTCCTCTGCCTTCTCTGCACCCATCTTTCTCACAGAGCACACCCTTTTCCCACCCCCAGCAAGCCCTCAAGGTATGCCTTACAATGCAGAATTCAGTCAAAGACTGTCAGGGTCATGACTGCAATTGGTTAAACCTGCTGTTGATTTCAGGTGGATTCCAGCTCTATGAAAAAAGCGGATGCAGCACTTTGTGTGTTATGTGTATTGCTTTCTAAACGCCTTTTGCAACAGCTAAAACCCCTGTAAACAGTAGAGATAATTTCCATCGACAGCACTGAAAAAGAAAAAAAAAATCAGTATTTCCCTCCTGGCAGAATAATTTCAATCACCGCGTTTTAAACAAGACTCACTTCTGCTTTTGTCTGGTGCATGCAAATACGGGGGAACTCCAGATCCTGCCCTTTCTTAACTCTCCTTATCTAAGGGAAAAGCCTTCCATGGCTTTTGAAATACTTTATGTCAAATTATGTTGAGCTGAGCAAAGCAGAGCAGGACTAGTGTATTTATGGTCCTCAACTGATTTATTTTGAGTGCTATTTCACACTTGCAGCAGCTAATGCGCATTACATGTGGGCACTGCTGCTTGCTACAGCTGCTGGTCCAGCAGAGAGAAAGGAGTCCTTGCTTTAGCTACAGAATCAGTATGCATCACAGTAAGGGGTGAAACAGTCATCTCCAAATTGTCTAACCTGCTGTAACTGAAACCTATTAGGAAAACCAACTATGTAACTCATTGCAGAGAGAGAGGTTCGCACTGATCTCAGTTTAGCAAAAGAGCTAACCACAGGCTTTGATCAACCGCATTGATCCCATAAATTGCTCTGCTAAACCAGCTGCCATTACTGTGTTTTATTCAAATGTCCCAAGTAACAAATTTTTCATTTTGCATCTGAAAACCAACATTTGCAACAAACTGATCTGGCCTGAGATGTTGTGAACACCAGTATGCGCTGGTTGCAGTTTTCCAATCTCTGATGACTTTGCTCGCTTGGCTGCTTCTTTGAATTGTGTTTTTACTTCTGTTTCTCCAAAGACTTTCTGTGATGGCTGCCATCAGCCTTCTCCGTCTCTCTTGTGCCAATTTTTCAGGTTTGGAACTGATTGTTCTCTTTCGACATAAAAAGTAGAGTGATAAGTGGATGGAGAGGGGAAGAGGGTTTCACAACTTCACAGAGACCTTTTTTATTCTCAGAAGCCTGCAGATTTTGTAAAGACCTGCTCTGAGTACAGGGTAGCATCTTAAATTTGCTGCTTTTGCACAATCTGGCTTTTCTACCTGTGCAGGTTTCATGACCTGCAGCACTTCAGGATTTGTTGTGACACTAAGAGATTGAAAATACTTCCCGCAGCCCAGGGTTTGCCTGGAATACCTGCTCATCACAGGCCACACATGTTATTGCAGTCATGAACCTCTGCCTGCCTGGACTGAGGTATGAGGTTGTTTTGCCCTGCTTTTTTGGAAGGGAAAGCCAAAATATATGCTTGGGTTTCATTTGCACTATGTGCACTCAGACAGTCTGGGAAAACACTGTATTTTCTGTAGCTCCTCCATCCAGCAGCAGGAATTACCAATTTGGCTTTATACTATGTATGTAGCAGCTCTGCAGCAGTCTCTAGGGCCTGTGAAGGTCCTAGAGGGAAATACAGACAGACTGTGCAAGGATTCCCTGCCTGGAAGGGTGACTTCCAGCTCTGCAAACCCACCCACAAGAGAAACACTCATCCCTCGGGGCAGGAAGAGCTACAGAATTCAAGAATTGGACAGGGTCTATTTTTCCATGCTCCGGCTGATCTCAGTGTGGATTTTTGTGCTCCATGGCTTACGTCCACATTACTCATCAGATGTAAAATAGACAAATAAACCAACAAAGTTTGGATGAGACACAAACCTAGTCAGGATGATGTCCAAGCTGTGTACTTTGGAGCTATCACTACTCCGTGCTTTCCATCTGAAGGATTATGGCAGCAGCCATGCTGCAGTCACAGTGTTCAGCTGTTTCACATTTCCATTTAAAGACTCCAGATTTGATCCAAGCTAACTAAAATAGGGGTCATGTTAACTGCTGACTGCAGAGCCCCTATTACCCTCACCACAGGGCAGTTGCTGTGCCAAGGTAACACAACCTCAGGGATAAGTGGACAAAAATCAGAGGAAACAATCAAAAATACAGAAGCACAAAGGCATGAAACAGCTATGCAAGGATCGGTGTCCAGAAATCATAGCTAGGCAACAGGTAAAGCCCTCCATCCAGAAGATTTTTTTATTTGGTTTGAGAAAAAGGAAGTAAACTTGATCTCCTTTTATGATCCAGTGACTCGACTGGTTGATGACAAAAAGGCTGTGGATGTTGTGTACTTGGACCTTAGCAAAGCCTTTGACACGGTTTCCCACAATAAGCTTCAGGAGAAACTTGTAAAGCACGGGCTGGAAAGGAACATTTTATGCTGGGTTACAAACTGGTTGGAAGGGCGAGCTCAGAGGGTGGTGGTGAATGGTGCAACATCGGACTGGCGGCCAGTCACCAGTGGAGTCCCACAGGGGTCAGTGTTGGGCCCAGTACTGTTCAACATCTTTATCGATGACATGGACGAGGGAATTCAATCCATCATCAGCAAGTTTGCAGATGATACTAAGCTGGGGGCAAATGTTGAACTGCCGGAGGGTAGGAAGGCCCTCCAGAGGGACCTTGACAGGCTGGAGAGATGGGCAGGCTCCAACAGTATGAGGTTTAACAAGACTAAGTGCCGGGTTCTTCACTTCGGCCATAACAACCCCATGCACCGCTATCGGCTGGGGGAGGAGTGGCTCGAGACTAGTGAAGTGGAGAGAGACTTAGGTGTACTGATTGATAGGAAACTCAATATGAGCCAGCAGTGTGCCCAGGTGGCTAAGAAGGCCAATGGCATCCTGGCCTGCATCAGGAACAGTGTGGTCAGTCGGTCCAGGGAGGTTGTCCTTCCCCTGTACACAGCGCTGGTCAGACCTCATCTTGAGTACTGTGTGCAGTTCTGGGCTCCCCAGTTTAAGAGGGATGTTGAGCTGCTTGAGAGGGTCCAGAGAAGGGCAACGAGGATGGTGAAGGGACTGGAGGGCAGGCCCTATGAGGAGCGACTACAGGAACTGGGACTGTTCAGTCTGGAAAAGAGGAGGCTCAGAGGGGACCTCATTGCTGTTTACAACTACCTGCGGGGAGGTTGCAGCCAGATGGGTGTGGACCTCTTCTTCCAGGCTGACGACACCAGAACGAGAGGGCACGGCCTCAAGCTACGTCAGGGGAGGTTCAATCTTAACGTTAGGAAGCGGTTTTTCACAGAGAGAGTAATTGCATATTGGAATGGGCTGCCCAGGGAGATGGTGGAGTCGCCATCCCTGGAGGTGTTTAAGAGAAGACTGGACAAGGAGCTTAGTGACATGGTCTAGCTGGGGGGTGTAGGGCTGGATGACCGGCTCGGAGTGGCCTGCTAGACTGTGAGGGATCTAGGTTGGTGTTACACTCTGCGATGTGCTCTCGGTCTCTGTACGGGTGTTAGGTGGTGAGTTGGACTAGATGATCCTTGTGGGTCCCTTCCAACTCATAATATTCTGTGATTCTGTGATTCTGTGAAATTAAAAAATAGAGAGGGTAGAAACTAGTTCTCTAGAAAAAGCATAGAATACACTTATTTCCACAGTTTTCATCAGTCAATCTTCCCTCAGAAATCGTTGTAGTTACCAGCCCATTGATATGGTCATGAACTCAGTAAATCTTAAGCAGTTCCTAGATAATACACTAGAAAAGGCATGGTGGAACCTGAATGTGTATGTGCCTTTGTATGTTTGTTTTGCACAAACCTACTGATCTAATGTGTGCCTATGGGCACAAATATATTTATGTTCATTTACAGTAAGTTTTCTTTTCTGAATATCCTGATGTTTTTTGTGTCTTTAATCAGTTTTTTTTCAGAAGAAAACAATTTTCTAAATTGAAATAAAGAAACACTTTAATAATTTAAGGAGTTAAATTCCTTCTTGTGTAAGTTCTTTCCACTATTGCTATACGTTAGAAAAGTGTTCACAGCTGGAAAAATGATTTAACAAAAAAGAAACTTTCAAATAGCAGTGCACAGGTGCATGAAAGTGATTGAGAGTCATATCAAAGCTGGATCAATTTAGATTTTCTTAAGATGTATCACAGTAAGTAAAATCAGGATTGATTCATGGACTTATTCTGTCTTTTCCTCTCTGGAACCCTGAACATCTTGAATGTCTAGGGAGCATCCAAAAGAGGATAACAAAGATGGTGAAGGGACCTAGGGGGAAACCATATGATAGGCAGCTGAAGTTACTTGGTCTTCTCAGTCTGGAGAAAAGGAGACTGAAGGGAGACAATATTGCAGTTACAATTTCCTTGTGAGGGGAAGAGGAGGGGTGGACACTGATCCCTTCTTTCTAGTGACCAGTGATAGGACTCAAGGGAATGGCCTGAAGTTGTGTCAGGGAAGGCTTAGGTTGGAGATCAGAAAAAGATTCTTCTCTGAAAGGTCTGCTGGACAGAAGAACAGGCTTTCGAGGGAGGTGGTCACAGCACCAAGCCTGACAGAGTTCAAGAAGTGTTTTGCAGGATACTTTCAGGAACATGATGTGACTCCTGGGGAGGGTCCTGAGCAGGGCCAGGAGTTGGACTCAGTGATTCTTGTGGGTCACTTCCAAGTAGGCATATTCTCTGAGTCTGTGATCTCAAAGCAAAACCGTGTATCTTTCTGCTGAAGATCTGAAGACTGGGTCCTCAGGCCGGGTAGATCAGAAAGTATTTACAGTTTCTTTAAGTGGATGAGGAAAAGGTCCAGCCTAGAGAAAAACATCATCATATAGATTGTTTAATTACAGTCAGGGATTAAGAAAACTAGGATTTTCTTAAAATATAAATGAAGGGTTTGGATGTGTGTTGCTAATGGCTCCAGGCTCAACTAGAGATTCACACTAGAGAGAAAACCTTCAAATCAAAGTATGAAAACCAAAATAGATTTGTTATCCTCTCATGTGGAGAAAGAGAAGGAAAAGGAAGAGAGTTTTCATATTACTGTCTAAGACTGGATGAACACAATGGCAGACACTCATTAATAGTTCTATCCTGAACACGACTTGACAGTGTTGACCACATTTGTCTATGGAACTACGGTCTAAAGCAGTGTTAGGTCCTACTTTTTTTGTTGAAATACATCCTTTAATAACATCCTTGTTGAAATATATCCTTTGATAACATCCTTCTTCTCCAAGCAGTCCTCACTCAACAATATGTTTAGCCTATATTAGTCATCTCAGCATTCACAGAGCAGCCCAACACTAGGGAGATTAACAGGCGAAAACAGTCTTCACTGATTCAACTTGCTAATTATTGTGAAGCCAGAAAGACATCTGTCTTGCTGTTACTTGGACGTTTTAGAAATTTAAAGGAAGTAGGGCAAAATTACAGGCTAATTATGAGTTGTCCCAAGCTGTTAATTACGTGATAGCAGGGCTCTCCAAACACCCTGTTTCGGTGGGAAAGATAATGGGTTCAAGGGTAGCTACAGCAGAAGTCAGTGCCTGTGGTTCAACATCAGTCATTGTCACAAGCTGACACTGAGACCTCTAAAAGAGGATAAAGGTGAAAGATCCTAGGAGAAACTGCACTCTAATTTGTTGCAATCACAATGAGCATATTTTCAGGGGCTTTTCTTCAATCTGCATTTCTTTGCCCTTGATTGTCCCAGAAAGAAGCACATGCTGATGACTCACTGTGCATGCATCACTCTTGTGACTGAATTGCAAAAAATTTGTTCCCAAACTATTTGTCGTTGTTGTTCTATGGCACTTAGGTTTCCAAATGTTCAATATGGGAGACTAGAAATCCCAGGTCATCCCATCCTCCCCAAAATCCCCTTTAACACATGTTTTCTGTGGGATTGGAGATTTCCCAAAATAAACAAGAGCCTTGAAAAGCACATATTTCCTATGACTCAAAATCAAGGGAGTAGTTAAGATGACCAGAATAAAAATGAGAAAGCAGTTGTCTGACAAGAGAGAAGTTAACTTCTTTCATCCCTCTCAAAAAAAAAAAAAAAAGCTACTGAATGTTTCTAAAAAGCCTTCCCTCCCCCAGGGCTTGTCTTGTAAAGAACACTCTTTGATTTCTGCTTGCTAAGCACTTCTGAAGGACATTAAGCGAGAGGTGGGTAGTTTTCGGCAGTGTTAGCAAGGCGTGTGGGCTCTGAGTATGGAGGTAGCCAGGGAGGTGGTAGGACACAAAGGCTGTAAATATGGAGGGGAGGTATCTCCCCAAAGTCCCTGCAAACTGCAGCAGTTTGGGATCAGTTGCAGGGTGTCATGCAACTCAAGCCAGGAACTAGGGATAGCTGAGCTTTTAATCTTTCCATGTTGCAGTACATCTACCTGATCCAGTGTCGATGTACAGGCACAACACACGTACTAGGTCTCCTACAGCTCACCTCTGGAAAGTAACTAACTCCCTGGGTGAAAAAGAGCAAACAGCTCTCCAGCCGGTCCAGAGACAGGCCTGCAACACAAAGGCAGGTTGTGTTTAATGGCTTTCAAAATCTGAGCTTTTCTGGCTGCCAACAGTGTATATCTTTCAGCATAACTGCAATTACCAGAGTGCAAAGGTGCTTGTATGAAACCTTTCTGAATCTTCTTCAGTAATGTTAACTCATATTGTTGTTCTTCTGTAGTTGTCAGGAGATTGTATGTCTGATGCTCCTGTGTAAAGTATCAACATAGTCTTAAAAAAAAACCCAATAAAAGCCAAGTCCAGTAAATATAGATTTTGTGTGGTGCTTTGAAGTCACTGAAATATTTGAAAAACATTAAAACAGTCACTTGCATAAGAGAAATATCTTTAAAAGCACCATTCCCTAACCTTCATTTTTACCCTGGTTGCAATGAGAAGATGCAAATAACCAGTAAGCCTGTGATTAGCATGAGAGTTCTATTATAGACAGTCAGCCCTCTTCCACTTTGCACCCCCCAGACAGCAGTTTCACATCTTCAAGGCATGATTTTTTAGCGATTAAAGAGGTCCATTTCACTTCTGTGCCTGTGTGATCTGACACACATGAATATTCAAATTAGACAGTCATTAATATTCAAAGCAATCCCCTTCTCTCTACTCTGAGCAAGAAGGCTACATCGGGTTCCCCTGCTGGTGCGCCCATGCTGCACTGGCCCTCCCCACCCTGCCCCGTTCCTCTGTAGTTTGCCCCGAGTGAGACAGCTACGGCAGGTCCCCCTGCCAGTATGCCTGCCCCACTCTGCTCAGAGCGAAGAGGGTCCATGTAGTTATGAAAGATTTACACTGTCTCAGGTTAGACATGGTGTCTGAGAGTTTCTTGGAGTAGATGTTTACTCCAAGTATGGAGAGACCAGGTCTACCCACCCGGAGAGACAACGGGACAGCGGCATGCACAGCTCTCCACATAATTGTCCCTGACTGAGCGGAAAAGGGGTTTTTCCCGGCGTGGGGTGGCTGACATAGCTGAGACAAAGCGCTGACACAAACACCCATACACAGCACGACAGTGCTGAAACAGCGCCAGAGCACTGGGGGGCCGTGTGAGTGTATGGGGCAAATTTGCATACTGATGAGCTGCCATTCTACGTGGACAGAGGCCTTCACCAGAGATGAACAAGACCCACAGTACTGTGGTATAGGAGACGGTACATATTTTTTAATCAGAAAACAAGGAAAACAATGAATTATAGCCATGTCCTGTGGCCTCATATTCTTTCAACATAACCAAAGCTTGTCTGTATCCTGATAACAAAACCACAGGCTTGATGTTATTGTTATTTCTTCTTTTACAGTTCAAGCTCCTTCTTGCCCATAGTTGTTGCCCTCAAGTTACTACAAGGGGTGCCAGGCTTGATTTCATACTGCCAAACTACTACTTACTTCAGAAGTGGAGGTATCCCTTCTGATGGATACCACTAAGGAATGTATTCAAACATCATGCTTTTTTTCAAAGTCACCAGGTGAATATGAAAATGTCCTTAAGCAGTAGAGGCTTTTATAGACTTACTAGGAATGTGTGCTGAAGGGTATCTTAAAATGGAGACTGTCTTCCCTGTTGGTATGAGTCAGCCTGATCACACCAACTTCCAGAGAAGAAACTCAGTTACTATTGGCTGAGTTATTGCAGATAGTGTGCAGCACCCCTTCTTCCCAAACTTACCCATCATTGAATAACAGGCCATGGAGAACTTGAGCTAAAATCCCCTTGGCTTAACCTTTTGTACATAGCCAAGTAGGTCACATGTCTAAAGAACAACAGCAAAAAAAAGCATAAAGGAGAGACTTTGCAAATGGGGAGGCAAAGTGGATTTGTTTTTGTTTTCTGGATTGGTTTGAATAATAGCGGCTGCAAATTGAGACTTAAGAATGATTATTGCATGCTCCAGCAAGTCACAGGTTTTACTTTCTTGTTTCATGTGAGTAAATAAATAACAGTTTACTATTTTGATCCTTTCATTTTTACACATTTACGAAGTTGATTCCTGACAGAATGACAGTATGGCAGGATAAGGGTAAGTTTTTTATTTTCTATTTCCTGCAAACCCTCAAGAAATTCTTCTTTAAACTGTAAAGAAAAATAGAGCCCCTTTTGGAACGTCTGGCACAAAATCGTGTGATCAGCTCTGCAATAGTCTTATCAGACTTCCATTGTACTTTACACAAACCGCAGCAAAGAAGGACAGCTGGCATTTATTTTTAAATCTAGAAATGATCATGAGAGATGGAAGTGCTTGGGGAGGAATTAGTCATGGCTCACAATGATAATCTTTGTTAATGAAGCTCCGAGCAGGCTTCTATCCAGAAGCGGCAAATAATGAGGTGCAGAAATATTAACAAGCCCATGGAGAATTCATTAACAAAGATCCTCTAGTAAAAGATCCGAAGAGGTCCGCAGGATTTGAAAGGCAATATTTAACACAGGGGAAATGTTAAAATGTCAGGCTGGCAGGAGACATGTAGGCAAGGGCTTGACTCATTAACTGATTATTGCCTGTTTGTAAAATTCTTTTATTCCAGTGCCCTCCTTTTCCTGTTGAGGGATCAGAAACAAGGAAGTCAAGCTTATGTTTGAAGTTAGCTGTGATTTGAAAATACAGTAATACGTACTGTAAACCCTTATTACTTCACGGTTCTATTCTCATGGGTCCACTTCTTTGGGGGGTGTTTCTCCACAAAGACAGCCCAGTGTATTGTGGTGCATTTGTGACTGTGTATGCACCAACTGAGAGTCATGAATATGCAAATTAGCCCCACCTGTGCACCGCCACACAGACCGTCAGCCCGTGCCGTGCCGCCCCCCCCCACATGGACCACCAAGCTCAGCTCCCACCAGCAATTTCCCAGACTGATAACACAGGGCAGAACCCACTCCCTGCAGCTGGAGGCTCAGGAGACAGTTACAGGCTTGCAAACAGTAGCTGTATCTGTTATCCTCCCCACTCCCGCCATGAGCGGGGACCTGGATTTCCCTTGATTTGCTTCTGACAGCTCATCGCCAGTGCTGGCAAAGCTGTTGTTGTTGAAGCCATTGCTGTTGTTGTTGAAGATGTTGTTGAAGGTTGTTCAGGTAGTGGAGGAACCGTGCTCTGACACCGACAATGAGAAGGAGCATCATTTTGATCCTGGATCAATGCAGCAGTGGAGCAGGGATGATTACTTTTGTGACAAGCTGCTTTTCCGCCCACCCTGGGCTGTGCTCGACAGCCAACAGGGAAACCAAGTCTGACTTCCTAGTAGGAACTCAGAGCTGTGCTTGCAAATAGTCGCGGTGTGGGCCCACCAGATCCCGGTGGTGGATGAGCTCAGCACCTGGTTTCACTTGCGAATGGGGAGGCATTCCAGCTCCACCCACCTCTCCCCTCAAGCTCTGCTCCTGGCAGCAATCTCCCAGGCTGATAACACAGGTCGGAACCCACTCCCTGTAACTGGAGGCTGGGAGGAGAGTCAGGGCTACGATCAGCGGCTGTATCTGTTCTCTCNTACTTCACGGTTCTATTCTCATGGGTCCACTTCTTTGGGGGGTGTTTCTCCACAAAGACAGCCCAGTGTATTGTGGTGCATTTGTGACTGTGTATGCACCAACTGAGAGTCATGAATATGCAAATTAGCCCCACCTGTGCACCGCCACACAGACCGTCAGCCCGTGCCGTGCCGCCCCCCCCCACATGGACCACCAAGCTCAGCTCCCACCAGCAATTTCCCAGACTGATAACACAGGGCAGAACCCACTCCCTGCAGCTGGAGGCTCAGGAGACAGTTACAGGCTTGCAAACAGTAGCTGTATCTGTTATCCTCCCCACTCCCGCCATGAGCGGGGACCTGGATTTCCCTTGATTTGCTTCTGACAGCTCATCGCCAGTGCTGGCAAAGCTGTTGTTGTTGAAGCCATTGCTGTTGTTGTTGAAGATGTTGTTGAAGGTTGTTCAGGTAGTGGAGGAACCGTGCTCTGACACCGACAATGAGAAGGAGCATCATTTTGATCCTGGATCAATGCAGCAGTGGAGCAGGGATGATTACTTTTGTGACAAGCTGCTTTTCCGCCCACCCTGGGCTGTGCTCGACAGCCAACAGGGAAACCAAGTCTGACTTCCTAGTAGGAACTCAGAGCTGTGCTTGCAAATAGTCGCGGTGTGGGCCCACCAGATCCCGGTGGTGGATGAGCTCAGCACCTGGTTTCACTTGCGAATGGGGAGGCATTCCAGCTCCACCCACCTCTCCCCTCAAGCTCTGCTCCTGGCAGCAATCTCCCAGGCTGATAACACAGGTCGGAACCCACTCCCTGTAACTGGAGGCTGGGAGGAGAGTCAGGGCTACGATCAGCGGCTGTATCTGTTCTCTCTGCCCCTCCCATCAGGGCTTGCTGTGGCGAATTGGGGGAAGCCTGGGCCACTGCTTCTGGTAGGAGGGGGATGGGGAATGCCAGAGAGCCACACCAGGGCAGCCCGGCCTCCCTTGGGGACAAGCAGGGCTGATGGCATCCTTCCTACTGTTAAGTGAGACCAGACCTTCAACAACAACAGCAACAGCTTCAAGAACAGCTTTTCCAGCGCCATGGCATGCCAGTGTGCTGTGTGGTGGTGGAGTACTCCAGAGTGGAGGGGAGGAGGGGAGTGTGATGGGCAGTGCTAATTTGCACATTCATGAGCTGCCTGTCTTCACAGAGCAAGGGCTTCACAGTACCCTCAGAGACCCACGGTCTTGCGATACATGAGGGTCAACTCTAGTTCACCTATTGCAGGAGCTTGGTTCCAGAAACGTGTCGCGATAAGCAAAATACATGAAGTAGGTATTGATACATATCTAAATGTAGCCCACTCACTGCCCTGCCCCCTCAGCCCTGGCGAGAGGCTGGCTCTCCCTGTGTGGCGGCGCTGGTCCAGCCCCATGGGGAGAGTCATGAGTCACACTGTCCTCTGTTACTCTAAGCGCAGACAGGCACTGACACTCCCTCGGCACATGTTACTGTTTCCATGGCTATAGGCGGGGAAGGGAAGTGCCCCAGGAAAGTGGGGCTGGCTGCAGCGGTCAGCAGGACATGCTTACTAGGCTGCTGCAGCTGAACTCCCCTTGTGCTGTGCCGCGCAGGGCTGGACTGGGCTGCGGTGTGGCGCAGGGCTGGGGTGCGGCACGGGGCCGGGGAGTGGTGGGCACAGTGGCTGGGGGGGCGGGGGGGGGGGGGGGAGCCCAGGAGCAGCTACAGAAGGGACAGCATTGCCGAAGAGAA
>WEKX01000556.1:600-15879 GCA_013390025.1 Pitta sordida
GATCCACAGATCCAGTCAGTCAAGCTCCTCGGGCTCAGTTCGAGAAGACAAACACAGTTCAAAGATAAACACAGTTCCTCAGAGCTCCAAGGGAAAAAAAAAATGTGAAGGAAAAAAAAACAGAAGAAGAAGAACCCAAAGATTCCCAATCTCTTAGCAGTCACTTCCCTGCTGCCGCTTTTCCAGGCTGCCCCGGAATTCCTCCTGCTTCCGGGCCAAATGCCTCAAATTCCCAAATTCGTTCCGAGGGGGAGGGGCGGAAAGTGCTACAGACAGTGCTGTTTTAAAACAACAATATGAAATACAAAAAACCCCATAAAAATAAAATACTAAGATGTATTTACCACACATACCATACTATATCATACCAACCTGGGACACTATGTCACCCTTTTAGAGTAAGGATAAGGTTTTCAAAACTCAACATCATGTATAACCACACAGCCCAGCTTTGAGCATTAGCTGAACAATGGCTGTTTGTGTGCAAAAACCAAATGGATGAACAGTGTCCGTGCTTATTTGGAGTGGAGAAAGAAGTTAGGAGCAAGGCTTTAAACTAGGAGTACTGTGGAAGGGAGATAACAATCCAAATGTAAATGCAGAAATAGCAGACAAGGGAGAAAAGAAAAAGGTGTTGGGCATCCAGAGCAAGAAAGATATCAAGAATGGTGAACCTCATTGTCACCACAGGCTTAGTCTTTCCTGATGACTGCTGAAAAGACATATAAATCTCTATATATGTATATTATAAATACGTGTTTTATATATATACACACGTGTGTGTATAACACAAGCATTCAAGAGGATTTCTTACAGATATCAGAAATAATTTCTTGATGTAAGTACAGGGTAGGCCAACCAGACGTGGTGCACAGTTAGCTCTGTCCTTCACTAACAATGATCTAGTGTTTCGGAACATAAGAATCAGTGGGAACCTAGGTTGGAGCTATTATTAAACAGTGAAGTTCAAGTCCATGAAGGGAGTGAAGAATGAGAACAGCAGAGTGTAGACCTTGGACTTCAGGTGAACAGACTTCTCATTTTGGGGGGGAACTAGTAGCTGGAATACAACTAGAGGATGCTTTGAAAGATAAAGCAGTACAGGAAAACTGCAAGGGCTTAAAGTACAGTAGCCTCCAAGTGCAAGAAATAAATGAGCATACCAGGAGATAAGTGTGGCTAAGGTGGGAACCCATGGTAGGACTCCAGTGTTATATTTTATTAATTTCTCCTCTGTGGAATGTGTACTTTAGTCATGATTTGTACTCACAGATTTTC
The DNA here is from genome assembly GCA_013390025.1 of Pitta sordida. Lineage (NCBI taxonomy): Eukaryota > Metazoa > Chordata > Aves > Passeriformes > Pittidae > Pitta > Pitta sordida. The sequence continues at coordinate 1,879 of WEKX01000556.1, forward strand.
CTGCGGTGTTTGTTCTTCTTTATTTTGTAAGACAGAACAGGTTTATTTTCTCTACCCTGCATTGATGTCTCCAGTTCACAGCTGAGAAACTGAGGTCCCACAAGATCAGGGTAAAGGGATGGTCCTATAAAAACAGAGGATATAACAATGGTTGTCTGGCATAAGTTCCCAAGATGATGATCTGTCCCATAGTTTTCAGCATGTGTTAAAAATCCTCCAGCAATAGATTTGAATTTTGACTGCTGTATCCTGACTTGCTCTTCAGATAAAGAGAAGAGGAGGAGAAGGGAGAAGGTGAGGAAGAGTTGTATAACCGCAGGGAAGCAGGGCAATGCAGAAGAAGGGTGACTTTTCTCCAGTGTTGATTCTGTGCCCTTGCAATCCTTGCAGGTACCAGCTCATGTGATATTTCCGTGCCTTTTTGTGTAGAAAGATGGTTAAAATCTAAAGGGTGCTGGCCCTTTAAGAGTCTGCACAAAGACCAGGCTTGGCTCCTAGCTTGGCCTTGGAACAACAGAAATAAGAGAATGTTTTGATAATACCTCCTTGTAGAAAAACAACAGGTGTCTTTATTGTAATTGAAAAAGTACGAACTGCTGTGTGAGCATGAAATAGTAAAAATGTGCTATATATGATCTGTGTGAACCCTGAATAAACGAGTCTTAGCTGTAATTCATATTGGATCATCACTTTGATCTCCGAAGTCCTGGCTTTCTTCTTTTATTTTTGTATCCCTCACGTTAGTTTCTTTTCATATATGCAAATGTTAAAGTCCAACTTGAGATTCAATCCTGACCTTGCTGAATGCAAGACTAGAGTAACAAGAAGAGCTAGTTCTTAAATAGGTTTTGAACAGCTCTTGAGAGGCATCAAAAATTTTGCACAAAGCAGAGAAAATTAACTTACCTGGGACTGAGTCAGAAGTTGCAGGCGTGATCTCAGCCACAAGCAGCATGAATACAGTCAGGGAAAGAAGGACAGTGATACCTGCAGGGAGTGAAAATGTTCAGCAAGAATGAGGAACATGAACTCTGCAGCTGCTCCTCTAGGGCCTTTGCTGATAAATATAGCTTTGTCCTAACCAACCTACAGTTAAGCCAAACCCACAACTCATGTCTGTCAATGCAGATGGGAACTTCCACAGAGTGAGAGCATTTTTGGATGCAACTCCATCCGCTGTCTTTTCACTTTTGTCTAATAGCACATAGAAATCCATGTTTCTCTTAGAGTGGTGAAGAAACCTTTCCTGGTGAGTGAAATAAAGCTTGTAGAAATGGTGAATTACACTGCTTTTCTAAAGCATAGCACAAAGGAAAACCAGCTCATTGTTAAGGGCTAGGAGAGGCTTGCACAGACAGGAATCTAAGTTTTGCCATTGCATTTGATATAGCATATATATTATATATCATATAACATCCCTCAAAGAGATGCATCCTGTTTTGGAAGAAGCTTTTTTTTCTGCCTGGGAGGGCTGTTGCTAAATGTAACTGTCCCATTACTGAATGTAATGGGACATTGTCAATGTAGGAATATTAGCTCTTATTTTTGTGTCAACTTTCTGCTTCAGCTCAAATAACTCTTTTTCTTGTCTCCATCCTGTATTTCACCAACATCAATGGTAACCCAGATGACCTGTATTTAACTTCTTATAAGACAGGCTGCTCAGATACATGTTTCTCTTGCTAACACTGTGCATAGTTCATATAATTTAAAAGGCTCTGTCCTGAGACAGAATCATGCACAATTAACTCTTAAGGTCTCATCTGGGTCAGTCTGCCTCAGCTCTCCTCTGTCTTCTCTTGGAAGAACCCTTCCTATTTTTATCAACATATACACATATATAAATATATAATTTAGCCTTTCCTTGGCTATCACTCTTTTACATTCATAGGGGACTCGTGGGTAGGTGCTTGGGGATCTGAACTTTGAAGGTGAAAATCACAGAATCACAGAATCACAGAATATTGTGAGTTGGAAGGGACCCACAAGGATCATCTTGTCCAACTCACCATCTAACACGCGTACAGAGACCGAAAGCACATCCCAGAGCGGTAACACAAACCTAGTTCCCTCACAGTCTAGCAGGCCAAAATCCAGTGCCCAGCCGCTGCTGCTCAAAACCCTTCACTCTTTGTATCTTACGTCCTACCTGTAAAACTCAGTTAATCATCTATGAAAAGCATTGAGATGTACTAAAGGACAAAACATCAGGAATGACAGAATACTACCAGTACTCACTGTGCCAACGCCTTACTGTTCAGCCTCTCCCATGTTAAAGTCCAAAAGATTTTAGAAGTGTTTAGCACAGGATATGTGAATGTCATACAGAAAGCTATTATCCTTTTTTCTGCAACTGAACAAATACTTCTATTGCTCTTCTAGTGAAATCTTTATTCATCAAGCACCATAGCACCATGAGCTATTTATGTTCTTTATTATAGGATGTCTATGAAATAAATGAATAGTTTATCACTCACCTAAAGAAATCTTCTCGCCTGAATCAGCTGGCAGAAGGAATACAAGCAGTGCCAAGCCATATATTAGAACACAGGGAATGAGTAGATTCAAGCCATAGTATAGGTTGCGTCGACGCATGGTGATGGTGTATGTCACATCTGGATATGGTTCTTTGCAGTATTCATAGTACATCTCATTCCTCTTTCCTGGGACACCTACAGAGAAGGAGCAGTGGGAAAACTGCAAGACTCCTAGTTATCCCCTTGTACTGGACCAAGAACTGATGTCTTAAGAGCCAATGCGTATCACCTCCATCTGCTGTTCCTAGATCACCTCTTGGGTTTTCTAGGGTTTACTTTCATGCCTTAACAGTCACTTGGATATAGGTTAGTCAAGAAAGCTCATTTGGAACAGAGAAAAGCAGTCCTGAGCATTCCAACCTCAACAAGAAAAATGTGCGTTCTACCCTCCTACATTTCATGAATGGTGACATACTGCTAATGTCATATTCACTAGCACACACAGGAGATTTTCTGTGTGACAAGTGCCACTGATTCTTGGTTTTCTGTCATTGTCTTATACACTTTCATTATTTTTGTCATGAAAGCCAACCAGGATATGGCTTAATTTTCAAAAAGGGTGTCAAGTTAAGTTTAAAAACTATTATACCCGAAGGTTAAGAGATAGTTGTTCAATACATCTGTGTGTCAGAGTTGGCCGTGGTGACCTTGCTGCAGTACATTGCCCGACATGCTGCATGACAGGACCTGAGCAGCAGAGGAAATGTCAAGGGAAATCATGACCTCAGCACCTCATATCTTTACTGCCAAAATTGTTCACTTTTTTTATTTCTTAGGATGTGGCAGAAGATGTGACAATATATATCTTTTGTCATAGGCAAAGTCTTCCAAAAGGAAGATATGTCCTTGGTTTTTTCTCTCCTGCTAAGGGTTGAAGGCAGATGAACCACAGACTCTTAATCAGATATGCAAAGTTGTTGGTCAGAAATAACCACTATAAAGGAGCCCTTGTCAGAGGGGAGTGCTCTGAAAAAAGCACTCAATGACTAAATCAGACATTAGGAGGACTCCATTATGAAGTCCTTCAGCTTCTCATGAAACTGAATATAATTTCTCAGATGCCCTAAACATTGAAACCACTGCATGTAGTTGGTCAGGACAGTTATTTTCCTTGTCTACATGTCCAGACTGGAAGGTAAAATGTCTTTTTTGCAACTTCTCCCTAGAGTTGTCTAAGATTCATCAATCTCCTTAGCAGTGCTTCTGAGTTTTAACTACATAAACAAGATCAAAATGACTCACTAGACCCTCACTCTGAATACCGAAATCTGGGCATATATTCTTGAAAGCACAGGCGTATTCCAAATCACAGAAGTCAAGAAAGACATACTAATCTGCAGTTTTTATGAGTTGGTAAACACTTCAGTGGTTTTCTGGGTGAGAGAGATTGATTTATGTAAAAGTTTTGCTAGAGTATTTTTTATACCAAGATGTATTAGAGTAAAGCTGACAGCAGTGTTCTATGAACCTACATGAAACACATCCAAGTTTAGTAACGAAAAACTGCTCAAATGCGTCAGGAGTAGTAGCTTTCATTTATGTACTCAGTGTCGGGTACTTGCTTCAGAACACAGTGTTTTCAGACACAGTTCATTGAATGTGGCTCTAAGGCTGTCTCTGATATAATTTTTTTCTCTCTTTTTGTTTCTTCTGAAATGTAAATTTTTAATATCTGTATTTCATGTCCCAGTGTGATTGATCATTTCTATATAATTTGGGTTTGCCTTTGAAAATTATACTACAGAAACCTTTTAGGCTGGCCAATTTACCCACTAAATCCCATTCTCTATTTGAGATGTAGCTGGAAATATCAGCCTTGAGCATCTGCAGGTCAATCAACCAGCCACTATGAGTCCAGGAGCCAAACTTCAAATCACACTTCTGTACATCAAAGGGGAACCAGCGGACATCAATGTAACAGGTGCTCTTCAAAATGCCTGTGGACAGAAATCAGTCATGATCAAGTCTGTCTAGGGCACATTACATCTTACCCTTAACTGTCTGATCAACTGTGAGCCAGTTTCCTCTCCAAAAGTTCCGTATGATATAGTCATGGGGTAACCAAACAAGTATTGCAGGTGGAAGATGCTCTCATGAGTGGAATAACCTCCCTTCCTCTTCCAGTTAAGACCCCTCTCTCATTGCACCCTTGAGGTAGGTTGTCCTAGCTGTAGAACACTACAGCTCCCAGGAGCAGCCCAGCATGCCTTCAAGTACTGCCTGGCCCCAGCAGATTACAGGCTGTGCTGCAAGGAATGACAGGAGCACAGAGTAATAAATGTACGTTTGCAGGGGCTGATCATACTGTCACCAGCTTGTTATGGTTTGGAGTGAGATTTTTACCCTCCCACCAATTCCAACCAAATTGANACAACAATATGAAATACAAAAAAAAGGAACCATAAAAATAAAATACTAAGAGGTATTTACCACACATATCATACTATATCATGTCAACCTGAGACACAGCTCTTTGAATGGAGTAACTGGCCAGGCCCTTCCTTAGACCACAGGCCCCTGAAAATACATTATTGTGTTAACCTTGCTCCATGCTGGCCTTTATTGTCTGTGTGTACACCTGAGCCTTGAATTATACTCTGGATGTGTCTAGTTCACTTTATGGGGTGTTTTAAGGGGTCTGAGAAGTAGAGAACAACAGTGGACGCACCATCAGAGAAGACCCTGCTGGTCCCCACTGGGCCCTGTGAACACACCTGGGGACAATGCTATGCTGTGACATAAAGTTTGGACATTTTTTGTCCATCACAGTGAGCAACTGTGGAATACCCTGTGTTTGCTGGTGGGTCCTGGCTGCTGGACCCTGCAGGCATGGAATCAGCAACACAGATGAAAAAGAGGCTGAGACTTGGGCCTGGCTGGCTGAGACCAATCCCAGTTTGTCTTTTCACTGGAGTTGTAGCCTCAGCCTGTCACTGATGTCTTCAATGCAGAGTGAATGCTGCTTTGAGGATCTGCTGTGGTCCCACACCTGCCCCTACTCAACAAAGACCTAACTAGACTACAAATGAAATGATGCACACCACCTTGCTTTGGATGATATCTCAGGTGACCTCTAGAAGTTCTAAGAAAACTGCTCAGGAGAATGTTTTCTTGATTTGTGAAGTGGAAATACACCACTGATAATGGACCTATATTATATCAGTGGGTCTCTCCAACTGTCATGGTTTGATCCTGGCTGGGTGCCAGAAATTCACCCACAACCTCTCCTGGAGGAAAAACTGGAAAATAAAACTGGTCACAGGCAAAAAAGCAAGGCAAACTACAAGTAAAGAATATAAAGGTTTTTTTTACTAACTAACAAGATCAGAACTGTGAAGGAAGCATCATTTAAAAGGCAACATTTCCCCACCACCACCCCTCCTTCTCTTACAACAGATCTAATATTCCCTTTCTTCACCAGGAGACAAAGGGGGAACATAGGGTAGGGGTAAACCAGGCAAGTTGGTATTTCTGACCAGATCCAGGGTAGGAACCATCTCTCTGCCCTTCCATAAAATTCTCTCTCTCACGAGAGGAAAAGTCTTTCATGACCCTTTCCCAAGTGAGATCTTGACCTGGGGACGACAGTTCTTCCAAAATTCTCTGTTGTCCGAGAGCCACAGCCAGGATGCAGCTTTTAAGTACTGGCTTTTTTGCTGCGTCACAATGAACCCATCCCAAAGTACATAGTTCAGATCCTACCACAATGCACAAAAGGTCTGTCCAAAGGATCTCTGCCAAGCTCTCAGTTTAGCTCCAGGCTAGTGTTTCTGGGGTCTGAAAAACATCTGCAGATTTTTTTTCAGCATAATTCTCCATCTTCAGTCGTGGCTTAGATGGATTCTGCATCACTGGTTTCTCTCTCTCTCTAGTCCATTGGCCTAAACCATGGTTGTTCCACGAGCAGCAGCGGGATGCCTGGAAGAACATTCGTACCCCTTCTCTTGTGGGCCTGGGGGCCTTCGGGCTCTCAACACAGGTTCTGAACCGGCACACTACATCTTGCTACTGAGTTTTTTTTCTTCTCTCCCTAATATGTTTATTAGCAGAGACGTCTCTATCTCTATAACCTTGAATGCCATGGCAGCGACTGAGGCCCAGGTCAGAGCTGAGCTGTTAACCCCCTCACTGCCAAAGCAGCAAAAATCCTAAACCAGAACACCCACAAATACCCAGCTTGCAAAATTTCAACAGACTGCTTTTGAACACCTTGATTTCATTCATGAAGGAAAACTGTTTGCATTTATTTGATTAAAAGCAAATGAATACTCTCTGTGCCCTACCTGGAGGAATATATTGGCAGGATCCAGAGTAATTCACCAACACATTTGCGTGAAATGTGGTCACGTCAAACCTCTCATCTGTACTGTAATACAATAAAAACAAAACAGAACAAAACAAAGAAAAAACAAGCTGATGTTTGAGAGACATGTAGTAACTGTCAACATAAAAATAATATTTTGGTTGAATTTAATCCACAGAAAGTCTGAATTAAGTTCCTACAGCAGAGTGAAGAGACTAGCCTTGACCAGTATCTCAGGTTTTCATAGACAATGTAAGCCTGCACCTAGGGAGGCTGGTGGCAAGATGCCATGTCACCAAAAAAGTGAGAGGCAGTGTGTTGGATGTATCAGAGCAAAGAGAGAAGGAAAATGATCAAAAACATCACATTAGTTGGATCTAAAAAAACAGACAGTCAAGACAATGAGGCTTTTCTAGGGCAGCTGTCATAATGAGGCAGCTCACTGGGTAAATAAAGTTATCTGTAACCCGGATATCCATTGTAACAGGAATGGTGTCTTAACAATTCTGCAGTCTTTTGGTGTGCAGAGGAGCTGAGGTTTGCTTCTAGCATTGGAGGAAGGCACTGGGTAGAAGTTGTTTTAGGGGGCTCATAGGAGAACACTCATTGAGACTCTACCAGCAAAACCCAGCTGAAACGGAACAAGAAAATAGAATTTCTTTACTTTTCCAGAAATCCAGAGAAAATTAAGGGAGTAATAAACCAGATCATGACAAGAATTCTTCAAAGGAGCAAGGTTGGGGGACTTGTCCCAGAGGATGTCTTGGGAATAGATTAACTACAGAGGGTTCCCCTAGCTTATACAGCCTTGCCTGTGGTGGCTATGTGCAGGCCTACATTGCATGACTAGACCACCTTACCAACCCTGTCTCTCAACCAGATGTAGAAAATTCAGACCCTTCATTCCTCTTCTGATCTGCTCCTTACCCATGTCTTGATCCTCAATCCTTGATATTGTTCCCAAGAGAAAACAAAAGCCATAAAACCAAAAAGCCTAAGTGCAGAAAGAATTACAATTATTTATCAAAGACATAAAAGACAACAAGAGAAGATTTTATAAATACAAGGAAACAAAGAGAAGACAAAGGATGAGATAGATCCATCACTTGCTGTGGAAGGAAAGAAAACAACAGAGTACAGAGAGCTGTGTTATCCTGCACCCTCTGTACTTCACTATTCACAAACAATTGACCCTTACACAGTGGCAGGAGTCCATGGCAGAACAGGGGAAGAACAGGTTAAAGAAATGTAGATAAGACAGAGTCTACTCAGCAGAGCTGGTGAAATTTACTCTTGAGAAATGAAAGGACTGGCCAAAATGCCCTCTGAAGCATTAACAATTTTTTGTGAGAGGTTAGGGAAAACAGGGAAGGGCACAGTGAATTAGAAAGATCAAAGAGAGTTCTGACTTTTTTAAAAGGTGAAATTATAGATACTTCAGCCTAACTTCAAAGAAAATGAGGTGAAAGCAGCTGGCACACATTTGTGAAGGGCCAAGTGTACCAAAACAATCTAATTTTCTTACTGACTAAAAGGAGGTGGGTGATAAATCTGCACTTCCACCCATTCTTATAAACTACAGTCATATGAACCAGGCTGTATGACTCCTTTTTTAGGGACTGAAAAAGAATGGAGACAGGAAGGAGCAAAGATGAAGTAAAGAAGACTTAGACAGTCCAAGTCTCTTCAAAGTCTCCTTTGTATATCTTGTAGTGAGGGAATATGAATGCAACACGGATCATGGTGATCTGGGGAAACTAACAAACTGAAAATTATCTGGATAATTAGAAAGTATTACCCTAAAAACTGTTGGATAAAGACATATAAGTGAAAATCTAGAAAGACAGCAGGGCTGAATTACAACATCTAGGGTTTGCAATAATAGATCAGAAAATAAGTCCAAATCTAAGATGTTATCAGAGGAAAACCAAAATCCCCTCCTCCTGGGAGGCATTAAGGAAAGAGCTGTCTAGAGAACTCCCATTCCATTCAACACTGCAGAAGTGCTGTCTGGAGAGCTAGATTCAGCTCTGGAGGAGGACAAACAGATTAGAGAGTGTTCAGAATAGAAAAGCAATGATGGAGAGATTTATACAATATAGGATAAGGAAAGTGGGAAGAAAATCTATTTGTTTACTTCAATCAAGAACACTATGACAGATATATGATAATAATTTTCCAGGAGAGACATGGTAATCACGAAGAGAATATTGATACTTTTATTTCTGCCTTCACTGAGAAAAAGTTAAAGAAGACATCTACAGAACTACAAGGGAGATTTAGATTGTCTATTAATAAAATCTATTAGCAGATGTTTGGTTTTGTTACTTTTTCGAGTGTGAGAACTAAACCCATAGATGGCAAAAAGCCCAGAATATCAGTGAAGTACAGTTGATTTTCAGCAAAATCTAGTTCTAATCTCCCACCGCCTATTGTGCATCTTGCTTACCTGTTATACAGCAGAATGTCTGGTACCCAAATCTGGTCAGCAGGAAATCGCAAGTTCTGCACCCCTGGGTATTCATACTGATCCCAAGACAAGTAAACATCAAACCAGTACTGTTGGCAAACACATACATCAGATTATATGAGTTTATAAAACTCTTCCAAGTTGTCTAGAATATTACACAAACAGAACAGATTTTGCCGGTAGTAGTATGATCATAGTTTAATGCTTGGCTTTAATTATTAAGACAGGTTGGCATATATACAGAGGAAAAAACAGTGTGCCTACTGAAGCTGTGGGCTATATGTTAGTGTCTCTCTCATATTTGCGGCTTGAAGCCAAGCATCCCAAACTTTTTCTGGAGAGCTGGCAGGCATGATGTTTCTGAGACAAAGTGATTTAAATGACTTGGGTACTGTCTCGTAGGTGGACTATGGTCTGAGAGCCCCTCTTTGGTGGAAATAATTTAATCTGGAAATAGTTCTTGGTGGAAATAGGGACTGGAGGGCAGGCCCTACGAGGAGCGACTACAGGAANAATCTGGTAAAAGGTTGGATGATTCTTTTAATAGCCACGTTGCTATGAAAGGTAGGCAAGTGAACTTTATATGCCAAGGAGTTGTTTCTGATTTTCACCTCAACACAAGCAATTAATTTGAGAAACATGGGCTGAACCTTGAGACTTAAAGCAAAGCTCAGTGGCAGGGCTTAAAGGGAAACGCATATTGGTGCTGATATAGGTAAATGTATTTCTTGGTACGTATAATTTAGGAATATTTCTACAAGGGACAGGACACCCACAGGTTCTATCCTAACGATCCTGCAGTTTTATATTTCCTGTATTTGTGTGGCTTAGTTTTTCCAACAGAAAACCATTATTCCTGCTGCAAAGCCCAGCAGATTATCTGGGGAAGAAGCAGCCTGTTCAGTTGAGCGCACTAACATGAGATAGTGTTTGCTGATGAAGTAAAAACATAATTAGTTCAATCATTCAAGTCTCCCACTGTTTTTTCCCTCAAGAACTGCATCTTTACTGAGCACGAGCCATTAAGGAGACGTTTTAAGAAAACATTGTATCCCTCACCATAGGCAGCCTGCAGCAGGTCTGATGGGAGACTCCCTCTTCCAAAGCTCTTAGTAAAGTTTTGCTTGTCTTGCATGACCTGTGCAGTTGAATCCTCAGATGGAGCAGGTTGCAGAAGAAGGAGAATGAATGTTCACATGTGAGGTTTGTAAACCACAAGGGAAGGCAATGTTCCTGTTGCTGTGTCAGGGCACTGCCAGCAGCAGTGCACCAAGGGGCTGTCTGTGGTCCCTGCCCACCACCCAGTCTGAGCACTCTGTGTGGCCCAGTGTGGCTGGATCACTTCTGTGTACAGGGGGCAGTGCTGAGGACTTTGTACTCTGTCTCTCTTTTTCAGAGAGATGTGGGTATTTTTCCAGAAGCAGCAAGTACAGGGTGCCTGGGTTATGGGAAGTCTGACTCCTTCAGAATTCCCTGCTACTGGTTATGGAGAGGGCCTTGAGACCCTTTAAGAATCTCTTCATAGCTGTGGTGAGACCTTAACTCTGGGCTCTCTGTTACTAGATCTCTTTATACACTAGCCTAACAACACGGTTGGTTTCATCCTCCAAAGATCAACAGGTCTGCCCAAAGGATTAGTGTAGACTCCTGGATTTAATTTTCAATGCTAAAAGAAGCACTAGGGAAATTTTAAAAGACTCAAAATGCCTGCTTGTATCACATTATAGACAAATTAAAAGATAGTAATCTTGCTCTTTATCTAAGAAATCATATTCAGTAGTTTTCAATTAAATGTTTTCTTCATTGACACAGGTTACTCATCATCTGCAGCCAAGCATTTGTGATCAACACTTGGTTCTTCTCATCCTTTGNGCCCTGTCCATCTGCAGCTCCTTTTGTTCCCTTGATAGCTACAGAGGAAGCAATTGTAAAAAAGGCTGCTCAAAATCACGCAGAGGACTAAACTTGTTGAGACACATTTTTGAGATGCTAAAGCATTCAAAGGGATAAACACCAAGTTGAAAAAATATGAAATCCTGAAGTGAACCCCCCCCTCCTCCCCCCGTTAATAATTGACAGGGTCTTCAGAGATATCTATGTCAACTGACGTGGAGAAGGAGGGGTGGCAGAAGAAAGTTGCCTTTCATATGATGTTTCTCACATTAAATTCTGATCTTGTTAGAAATAAACAAATCCTTTATATTCCCCACTTAGAGCTTGTCTTCTTTTGCCTGTGATAAACCTTTTCATGTTTTTTACCTTTTTTTTCCTCCCTCCTTCTGTTTAAAAGGGGGGTAGGGCGGAGAAAATGAAGTGAGGGAGAAGTTGTAGGTGAATCTCTGGCATCCAGTCAGGGTCAAACCATGACACATGGTAAATGAAAGCAACCCTGCAACACTGAGGGTTGTGTCTCAGGGAATACTCAGAGGTCAGCCACTAGTTCAACTGTTCAAGAAATTCCTGGCCATCAGCAGATCAGCAGCAGTCAATGTCTTTACTGTGCAAAATTAAGGATTGTCCCCATCTATATTGCACCCTATAAGGAGGGTGAGGAGAGGATTTTCCTCATTTTGTTGGCTACCTGAGTAAGCTGCAGGGGGATGCATTAAAGTCCAGTGTAGTCTGGGAAGCTATGTGTTTCCAGCATGTGGACATATCTTCCATTGGGAGCCTCTCATATGTGTCTCTGAATTTAGAAGAAAACTCCTTTTCACTTGTAAATAGTAAATATATATTTTACAGCTTACAAAGGATGCCATCTCAGCCAAACGTGTTTCAAAAAACAGTGTGTTGCCTTTACTTGTTACTCACACCCTTGTGTGTCAGATATTAATGACCTGGCTAATCATCTTTCACTACAAACAATTCATCAGCCATGTATTTTATACAGCATTAAATTTATTGTCTTGGGTATGCTTCGCGTCCTTTAAACAAGGCTAGTGTTCTCACAATATTTGTCCTGTTTCTCAGATTTGCTTTTCAGCCAAAGGAAAATTTATGGTTTAGAATTCTCACAGGTTTATCTACAGAGTAACCATGTTCTTCCTTGTCTTCGATAGCATCAGCCTGCAAAAGTACAAATTCTAACCAATTCTAAAAGCACAAATTCTGAACTGCTTCTGTCTTTTTCAGCTTGAGTGAAATAAAGTCACCTCAGGATGTTTTCATGGCCTTTCAGAGTCTATTCTGATCCTTGCCTTCAAGCTGCTGAACTTCCAAATTGTTTCTGGCTTTATGGATAGCAAAACACAGAAAATGTTGTTTCCACCTTTAGCACTGATCAATAGATGCAGCCTGATGGGTCCTTCTTGTTGCAGGACAGAACAGAATATTTTCTAAACAAGGATGTGAGTTTGCCAGATGTGCCTCATTTGCAGAAGCAACAAAACTTGCTTTACACTGGGAAGGCATTTGTCCATGTGTAGCTCTCTTGTTAAGCCCCTTCTAGAGGAGGAACTTGAGGAACCTGGCCAAGGGAAAATGCTTGGCAGGGCTACCCAGGAGATGAGGATTGTGGGAATCTTGAGTCTGAATCCATGCTCTGTTAAAGCAAGTAGCATTGAAGAACTGAGGTGTTTACGGAGCTTTCCATCTTTGCAAGTCTGCTGGTTTACTGAGCCACAGAGCTTTGCATCCTCTAAGGAAATTGCTTTGCCTTTGGAGTAGGCTGGTTGCCTTGCCTTTCTAGAGCTGCAGGAGAGTTACAGCTCCTGCTGCCTTCATTATGACCTGTGTACTGTATGTATTTCGAAGACAAATTTTTCTGTTACGAAGATACTCACAAAAAAACAACAATGACGGTATGTGCATCTTACTCTTTCAGGAGATCACTAGTCACTTAGATTTGCCTAAGTAGAAGCTAATTATTGAGCGTGGAAAGTGCCAGAGGCAGTTCCTTTACTATGTGCCATTAGTTTGTGCAGAGAGGTTTAAGGTTAGTTAAGAGGATGCCTTACATCCCAGGAATACCCTGAGTAATCCATCACTCTACTTTTCCTCTAGAAGATTCCTCTCTCACCTGGCACTGTCAGCCTTGGGGATGACCTTCCCCCTGCATTGGGCAGGCTCTCAGCTCCCATCGCTCTCTGCAGCAAAATGTCCAAAGCAGCCCTGCAAACATCCCAGGTAAGGCTGGAGATGATGAGTTCCCAGAAGTGCTTCTCCCTCACTCCCCCGGTAGTTCTCTTTTTTTGCAAATACTCAGTTCACACAAATCAATTTGCTTCTGGTATTCAAAAATTCTGGGAAAACTGTGATGACTAACTAGTGCAACAGTTGTTCTCTAAATCCTCCCTGTCTTTATCTGGGTCACTTTCTCCCCATTCTATCTCCAGCCTGACTCCAGTTAATCCTCTGTCCTGGATATCTGCTTATTCCTACAGCCACCTTTGACCTACGGAGAGTGACAGAATTAGTTTAGTTTGTTCTGGTGCACATGCTGCAGCATGTGAATGTTTTAGTCTGTATTGTTTTCATGACTCTCAATTAATCTAAAGATTACAAAGTACATATATACATATGCCTGCCTTGTGCACCACTGTCTCTCAGTAGATTCTTCCTTGTCAGGCCAGTATCTAAATGAAATCTATCTGCCCTCAGCAACATAATAACCTGAGTCATATAACATGGACAAAACAAGCCAAACCCCTTCCTGGTTCAGTAGTCACATCATATCACAGAATCACAGAATC
>WEKX01000557.1:7121-27348 GCA_013390025.1 Pitta sordida
AAATGGGCAGACTCCAATAATATGAGATTTAACAAGACCAAATGCCAGGTTCTTAACTTTGGACGTAACAACCCCATGCATTGCTATCGGCTGGGGGAATGAGTGGCTGGAGAGTGGTGAAATGGAGAGGGATTTAGGAGTAATGGTTGACAGGACACTTACTATGAGCCAGCAGTGTGCCCAGGTGGCTAAGAAGGCCAATGTCATCCTGGCCTGTATTAGGAACACTGTGATCAGTCAGACTAGGGAAGTTATCCTTCCCCTGTACTCAGCACTGGTCAGACCACATCTTGAGTACTGTGTGCAGTTCTGGTCTCCCCAGTGTAAGAAGGACGTTGTGCTGCTTGAGAGGGTCCAGAGAAGGACGACAAGGATGGTGAAAGGACTGGTGGACAAGCCCTATGGGGACACCAGAACAAGAGGACATGGCCTTAAGCTACGCCAGGGGAGGTTTAGGCTGGATGTTAGGAAGAGGTTTTTCACAGAGAGAGTGATCTCTCAGTGGAATTGTCTGCCCAGGGAGGTGATGGAGTCACCATCCTTAGAGATGTTAGAGAGAAGATTTGATGAGGAGCTCAACGACATGGTCTAGATGGTGGGAGGCTTGGACGGATGGAGCGTGTTGCCTGTGGTTCCACGCTTGTGGGCCTGATACCTGGGTGGGCATTTACTTGGGGCTTGTACTAGATGATCTTGTGGGTCCCTTCCAACTCAAAATAACCTGTGAACCTGTTAGTTGCACCTATTTTTTTTTCTCAGTAAATATCCTGTAAATGTACTGCCTAGATGCAGTAGAGAACTATTTATTGACAAGGTGTGTTTCACAGAAGAACTTACTGAACTATTCTTAATATGAAAAAGCACATCAATATGTAGAACAAGATATTTCTGTAGTCTGCTAGTAAGCTGTGAATAATTTCCTAATTCTCCGTGTTCAACGTTTTTGAAATTCAGTTTACTCTAGCTTTTGTAATCTGGTGGAAGCAGTGAAAAGAGCATGTTTGAGTGTGCCTTAAAAAAAATGAACTGTCTTAATTCTGCCTCATCTCAGGTTCCAGCTGAGGTGGGGTCAGGGCAACGCATGGACTGTTTTACAATTTTTTTTGTTGTAAAACATGTTTTCTCAGATTGCCAAGGAAGAAGAACTTTAAGTTTTAACTTCACCTGCAATAATTTAAGCAGGAAATAATTGTAATAAATTTAATCTTCTGTATAAAGTAATTAAGAATATTGGAGTTAAATATTAAAAAGCAAATTTTCTGCTGTTGAAATGAGACATACACCATCTGACCTCTATATAAAAATATGTTCTTGTTCTAAAATCAAGTGATTACATGATTATTTTTTTTTGCAGTTTGATTTTTATTGAGGTAACTAACAGTCTTGACTGAGATGCTTCAGAAACTTGGGTGTGATTCATGTGAAATCTTTTTTCTATGTTGAGATTAGTGGATTAGAGAAACATCTGCTTTCGGTGAATGGACACAGTCAATCAGGTGGTTACACATGTTGACTATTAATGCCCATCTTACTGCCTCGATTGTATTAGGGGCTGCATCAATTTGGTCGTGAGGAAAAGATAGTAGTACCCTTATGAATAAATTTTTTTGGGAGAAAACAGTAGACTGTATCAGTTGTTAGAATACAAGAGATGGAAAATAACAGTTGAACAGTGAGATCTGACTGTGAAGCCAACAGGGAGATATTTTACCAAATAAAGGATATTTACTCATTTCCTATTACAGCTTCAAACAATTTCTTTGTTTGTAAGAGATATAGTTTCTTTTTGCATTTATTATTCTGACACAGCCATTTCTTGAATTGTGAAAACACAAGCAGATTTAATTGTCATCTTTTCTAAGTCAGGAAGAATTTTACCTAAGACAGAAACTAATTTGAATTTGAATTGAAACTGCATCGAAGTGAACTTGTCCTGGTTACAGAGGACAAGAATTGATCTCTATGTTTTAAAAGGAATAAAAATACTTCTCAATTCTTTAGGAAGCATCATTTTTACAAAGGCTTTTTGTAGATAATCCGTCTCCATTTCACTGGTGTAGGGTAGTAGATCCTCTCCCTTATCCTGCTGTTCTCTAACTGCACCATCTTAAACAAGGTTGTACAAACCCAATGATTTCATTATTTGGGCAATGGTTGTAAGTTCTTAACAAGCTGCATGTCAAAGGTTATGTTAATTTTTCCTTAATCTACATAAGAGTGAATTTCATTTCATGTGCAGAATGTTCATTCTGTTTTGGAGTGATATTTAAAAAAAGACAGTTCATTAAGTAACTTCAGTGTACTGACGGAAGGTTAGGGTTAAAGACTGTTAAAACAATGGCTCTTCAGTGTGTCATTCCACCACAATGCATTTTAATACAGTGATCCCTTGGCTCTTTGCAGTTTTGGTCTTTGTGGTTTCAGTAAATTACAATTTTTTTTTTCTGTGAAGATGTCTCCATTATTGGCGGTGTTTTCACGTCTGTGCATGTGCAGTCCCTCTGCTGAGCTGAGGGGTGGTGCTGGCAGTCCCAGCAGAGCGGGATGGGCACACTCTTGTGTCAAACAATTAAAATATATACTCCTCCATTGTATCGGGTCCCTGTGGCAGGGTGTTACGGTCCAGTCGGCTAGGCTGGATGCGTGATAGTTCATTTGCAGGATCTCAGAGTGCAAAACAAAATTCCAGAGGAGGATTTAGCTTTGATCAAACAGTGAAACTTTATTAAATGCCCATAAAGTGGCAACACAATAGATGAAAGAGTGAAAGTAAAGAGAAAAGAGGGAAAAAAGAGATTATAACGACCACCACGAATGGATCCTCAAGGCATCCCTATAGACTCTCGTCAAATCAGGGTGGGGAAAGCTTTCAAAGTTTCGTTGCTAAGGGGCCATCTTTTATACTAGCTGTCACACCTTGCCCCCTCATCTTTCCCATGGTCTTTTGCCAAACTCTGCCTTTCTCTTCCACGCACATCCAAGGAGGAATGTCCGAGGTGTGGTCAGGGTCAGAAGCGAGTGGCTTTCTGCCAGGGGGTGTGTTTTCATGTTGCGATGAACAAGTCCATCTTCCTGGACAGCAGGTTGTTATGGCTCCTTGATTCTTGGAGAATAGGCACAGGATGTGGCGTTCTGTCCCCCCATATCAGAGAAGGGTGCCCCATTGTTCATTGTTCTGGGGCACCTGTGCCTTGGTTTCCATAGGAACCACACTCCAGTCACAGTCCAGGGAGCAACAACTTGGCAGCCGCTACTTGCAGGTGCAGGTAGGCTGCTGCAAACTCTTGTCAAGATCTTAGCCTAAGTTTTCTGGGTACTATACATTGTCCAAGTCCCTGGTAACAACGTTGAGACAATACTCTTCTTCTGACCGACTCTTACACATGGAAACAGGAGAAGGTATTGTGAAACTGCTGCTCTCCCCCACTGCCCTTTGTCCTGCCCCCTCTATTGTGAAACCAGCCTATTGAGAAACTTTACTCAGGCTCTCAGACTGAGCCATGTGATTGCTGGAAATGGATGTGCCCTAAGAGCTAAGACCCTGCTGCTGCCAAGAGGGTAGGATGGCTGCACACCTGAAAGAACTGGATCTATCTAAAATTTGCAAGTGAGCTGAGGAACCCCAAACCCTGCTTTCCTGGAAGCCTGGACATGTCTTGATCCAGATGTA
Organism: Pitta sordida; assembly: GCA_013390025.1. Lineage (NCBI taxonomy): Eukaryota > Metazoa > Chordata > Aves > Passeriformes > Pittidae > Pitta > Pitta sordida. Next base: position 10,792 of record WEKX01000557.1, read on the forward strand.
CTAGTGGCAGAGGGAACTTTGTTGCCTGCTCTCCATACTGCCCTCCCTCCACATGATCTGCGAGCCCACGTGTGAAGCAGAGAGACTTTGCCAGGCAGGACACTCAAACTGGGAAAATACAGCTACCAAGAACTCTTTCTCTTTCTGGCTGCGAAGTGAATTCCAGCAACGCCTAGGAAAAACATCTCAGCAGAAAAACCCCAAAAGCATGGCTGCAAGCATGTGTATGATGGCAGAAGAGCAATCACCAAGATCTCCAAAACACCTCACCATATCCCAAATATTTTAAGAGACACTAGACCAATGTGGTGATAACTAATATTTTCTATTTCTTTTTTCATGTAATTCTTAGCTTTTTTCCAACTTTCTCTGTCTTTTTCGTCACTTTCTCTGTGCTTTAGATTTATAGTTGATAAAGTAATTTTAAAACTCAACACCTGATCTCAGATGATTCTTAATTTGCTTCTGGGAAATAGCAAACCTTAAATTTACAGATTGTAACAGCCCTGCAAGGCAGAGCGACGATGCCTCTTGATCACTTGAGGAATGCCTGTAGTTTACTCCCCAGGCCCAGAAATGGTGGCTGCCACCCCTGTACTGCCATGTCGAGGCCAGAAACAGCTCCTGCTGGCCCCCTGCCACCATGTTGAGGCTAGAAGTGGTGCCTGCCCCCCCACCCCTCGCTGCCATGCCAGGGCGAAGGGACCCCTACAGCCTTGGCATGGGTGCTTCGGGGAATAAACACAATGCCCTGGCTGTCCTGCTGGGTCCTGGCACCACGCCAGTTATGGAGGATTCCTCCGAGTGCCACTGTGTTGCAGCCAGCCCCAGTGAGGATCCTGTACACCACCGGGAGCCAGCTCACGCTGAGCCCAGTGGCTCAGTGAGAGCCACTAGGCTCAGCAGTCAATGCTGCACTCCACTCAGAATGCTGTGCTTAGGGGGCTCCGCTTGGAGGGCTCTGCTTGGAGCACTCGAGCAGAGCGTGGTAGTGAGTGCCGAGCCCAATGGCTAGTGCTGAACCCAGCGTGAGCCACCGCACCCCTGAGGTTTGAATACATTTTGCTTTTTTGCCAAGTCCCTCATTGGCTGCCATCTTGGGCAGCCATGGAGTCCCTGTGACAGCAGCGCAACCACCCTAGGAATTCCCTGGGCGGAGAGGGGTGGGAAGAGACTCCCTTCGCTCTCCTCTCCCATAACACAGCATGGGGTAGTGGCAGGAACACCTCCCAACTCTTTGCACATGTGACTATGACTGCTTAAATTAGAGGCACTTTAGTACTCATATTTCATCTTGAGTAATCACAGGTTGTTAAAAGTTGCTGGACAAAGGTCCCTAGAGCCTATATACTTTGCAGTTTAATGATTCTAGTTTCTTTTATATTAATAGAAATCTCTTCTAATCCTGGTGTGTTACCCGTTTATCCTACAAATAGTCCTAGTTCCCATTGATATTTCTAGTTAGTTGTGTTCTTATATGGTCAAGTGACTTCATCTTTTCTTATGTCCTTTTGTTTTGGTTTTTTTTCACAAGACGTAAGTAAAGACAAAATTGTAATAAAAGGTCTTAAGTTTTTTGCATTAACATGCTATCTATTGTGTGCACAGAAGGAGAAAGGCTTATTTTCCCATAGAAATGTAGTGTTGTTATTACTTTAAAATTATTATACTGTAAGTAGATCAATGCTATCTGGGGAATGGGAAAAGATGGATGGGTGGAAACATAAATTGCATGAAAAGAAGTCTGCTTTAGAGAAAAAATTATATGAAAAGAAAAATAAAATGCTAAGTGGGGAAAAAAAAGAGAAAAGGGGGGTGTGTGTGAAAATGGAGACAAAGAAAGATCTGTTAAACAGAAATTTTGGAAGAGAGGAGCATGAATGCTTTGATTGTTTCTAACATCCTGTGGAACCAGTCTGCTGGAGATCAGTACTTACACTTTGCAGTCCCCCTTTGAGCCTACTGAGCCTCTTCGGACAAGTTAAAAACATTTAGGAGCTCAAGCTTTCCCCATAATCATGTTCACTACAATAATGAGTAAATCACATCTCAGAATCCAAACCCAGTAACAAGTGACTTCTTTATTCAATATCCATTTCTATGGACATGCTAAATGTTGTGCAGGGGAGTGTCAGTTTTTCATGGAAGTGAGAAATAATAATTTGGCTAGAAAGTGTTGAAATATTTACCTGATCATCTCTCTTTTTGCTTGCCTAGCTGCAGGGCAAATCAATGTTAAAAAACCTTCTTGAAAATTATAACAAAAATTAAATCTGTTCCTGTTTTATCAGAAGGATACAGAAATGTGAAGATTCTCTGGAGTACGTATTTCTTTATATAGAATCCTTTGTTATCTTCTTGCATTTTCACTTCCTTCAAACAAAAACTCTAATACAATCTTAATTGTGATTCCTCTGGGTGTGAGGTGAGAGGACATTCAATACTACAGATCTGTTAAGAGGCAGCTGTTACATTCCATGGAACATGATGGCATGGTACATATTTCTAATAAAAACGTTTGGTCAACAAGAAGGTCAAAGAAGCAATTAACGGTGGAATACAGTTCTACTGTGAGCCACATACTATATGACTAAAATATAAGCTGACAGCAGGGCGATTTCTGCTGTTGGAATCACAGAGGTGACCTAGGGCATTCTATCAAGCTTAGTTTGACCCTGACAGCTTTTGACCAGCTATTTGTTGTCATGTCTTTCTGGCTGAACAAGATGACAAATATACACAAACCTCATGCTCAAAGGCTGCATTCTGTGAAGTGCAACAGATTTTGACCTTTAATTGGTAGAGGTCTCTGGGTCTTGTGACTTCGCATCTGCTATGTTTATTGTCTTGTAGTGGACAGAAATTCTGTTAGCTACTGTAGCAGTATGTGCTCCCAGGAAAAATGTAGCTGCAGTTAAATAGCACCAGAAGATATTATTCCACAAGGTAGTCTCTTTTTAAAAGAAAGATATTGCTCTGACTTTACAGAGGAAGAGAGGTTTTGCTCAGAATAATGACTCTAGTGCTTCATGTAATTCTGCACTGATGCAGAAACCTAACCTGACAAAAAAAGAGAATGATTCGGGATAAGTTTGAAAATAGTTGGATAAATAAATAAGATTTTTTTCCAGGGCTAGGACATTTGAATAAGTATATATTTGCACAATTTTGTAAAATAAAAATACAAGGAATTTCAGACATTAGCCTTTCAAAAGAGAATAAAGAAATATTTATTATATTTTTTGCAATAATTGAAATGAGAGCACTCATTTATTTTTTTCTATAAAGGATTAGAATTTTTCATTTCAAGTTTAGGACCTGTAGATTTCCTAGGCAAAATCATTTACCACAGATGTTTTTATTTGTCATCAAATGAAAACTGGCTATGCCTTGAAATATCAGTTCTTTACTTGATTTTCCTCTCTTTTGTGTTCATTTACATCTTTCTGTGTATATGAGGTTGGTACTTTAGTATGTTCAGTTGTTTGTGGACTGTTATTCTGTCTTTCTGAATATTAACAGTTTGCAAACTACAACCTGAGAAAAACTGCATTGGATTAGTTAAGAAGGATAGAAAGGATCTTCACCAAGGAGCTGACTGGCAAAAAGAGGGTCAAAAATCAGTGAGCAACATAACTGTAGAGGATAGTTTATAAATTAGCACACAAGAGTATCAGTAACTATGTGGCTTCTAATTCCTGCTCTTGGAAGGTTTTTGGAAAGCCTTTAATTGGTGAGCAGGCTGGATAAATGTCCTGTGATCTCAGTTCCTTTTGTCTTAGCCCTTCCACACATAACAGCTCCAGAAAGGGTGAAGAGGGCCACTGCGCAAAGGGACCAGGCATTTTCAAGATACTGCTCAGCCTGCTCTTCAGTACTAGAGTTTCTGGACCCCCTGCTAGCACCAAATCCTTTTGCCTGGAAGGGCCCTCATTATTAAGTGTTATTTGCCACTTTCCTCTGCTGGCCCTTCCCAGATTTTGCTGTTTAGTGCCCACATTTTTTGATCCTGCATTCAGCTGCCTGCTTCCCTTTCCAGTGCTATTTCTTGGACATCTGCCTGTAGCTAGAATCTCATCTCACATTCAGTCACATGCTTTTTCCTCAGAAAATCTCCTTCACTGGATTGCTACTTTTCCCTGGTTCATCAAGCACACCACAGAATGGTGTTTCTGTCCTACATATCCTATTTGAGGAGAATACAGGACTATGAGTATTATATTATTAACACATGTATTACAATATGTGTGGAAGTATATAGACTTATGTAATGTAAAAATAGAACTGCATTATTTAGGCTCTGGTGAGTCACTTAAGAAGGTTTCATAAAACACTGTTTCTGACATGAACAGAAATCAAGAGAGATATTTTAACATCTTCACATTTATTTTATTTCAAGTTATTTTAAAGTAAAATGTATAATGATTAATGGCAATGACTTATGATGGGAGAATGTCTAGTGGGTACCATGCTGTCAGCAATAAGGATTTTTCTCTTAGGAGACACGTGATTCCTCTATGGAGTCTTTAATAATACGGTTGATTTTATTAGACATAGACATGAGGAACATTGTTGGGCAAGAATTTTCAGGTCCAGGCTGTTATCTAAGAAAGACATTAATGATAGAAGAAGGATAAAAAATGCTTTGACAGTAAAACCCTTAAAGTACCAGCCTGAGAAGTATTACAAACTCTGTCATCTAGGTAATACAGAGACATCTGCAGAGATCTGCAAATAAAGATACTAGAAATATAGAAGAAAACTAGGGTCTGAGACTGAATGAATTGGAGGAGAAAGTAGCCTATGAAACAAATATTTAACAGAATTTAGAAAAAGAAAATAAGGCAGAAAATAAGGCTTTTGTTTGCAGCATGATAAAGGCTTGTAACTGGACTAGTGTAATCAGAAATACCAGAATTCAATCTCTTATTCCAACTGAAAGTTATGGTAACAATCTTGATGAAGTATATGCTGACGAATACTCTGTAAATAGTAATCATTTGCAATTATTGCAATGTTTTGTCTTTCTGGTTTTGGTTCAAAAAGGATGTGGAAAAATCTTCTGCTCCAGCAGCTTGGCATCTTGTCCCAATTAAAACTGCATGAAAATAATTAAGGTCCCAAAATTTGCACAGCTTAAAAACGTTTGTTGGGATGGTTTTATTTTTTTTTTTGTAAATTAAGTCCAAACAATTAGGCCATTCTCTCTTTCTAATATACTACCTGCCTGTGGTTGAACGTGGGGGATTTTTGTTCTGAAATATTCAGGGCCTTATTAAATTGTCTAAAGATAGGTTTCTAATTAAGGTACTCTGGCTTAGTTGACCATACGGGGCTGGGTGTGCCTTTAATACCAGAAGGATACCTGTGCCCCTCTGAAAAAGTAGCTGTAGTATCTTATACAATGAATCCCCGGTGCATTGTGACCTCTCCATTACAACCCTGCCCATTCGTGAGGCAAATTTTTCACAATTATGATTCAGCTGTCTGCGAGTTTAGCCAGCTGACGCATGCGCAGTGCCTCTGCTCTGCCGAGGGGTGGTGCCACGGTGCCTGTGGGGTGGGACTCACCCCGCCCTGTGGGGAGGTGGATTGCAATGGCGGTACCGTGCCCCCGTTCCTGATACGGGAAACTGCCCCACAAAAGCATCAGAGGGATGCAAACTGCTCTTCACATCTTATGTGCAATCACACATATATATGGACAATTTATTCAGGATTGAGAGCCTCTTAGAGCTTATGTGACAAATGAAGAGAAAGACAGGAAAAGCAGATACTTTTCTTATTCTTTAATACTGCCCTCAATCCCTGCCGAATCAAAGTCCTGCAATAAATAAGACCAGTTCCATGCACACATCTGTTCAATATTCAGCCTATATTGTCAGTGGTGTCTGGCTGAATTCTTTGAGACTCTGAACATTTACCACCTGCCAGATCAGATCCCCGACTGTAACCAGATGGTGGCATTGTAGCATTGCAGCAGTTTTCTAAAGTTGCCATAATTTCACTTGGGGCAATCCAGAAAACTATGAAAAGCGGAGAATCCTTTTCATTCTAAAAGTTATGCACATGCATCTAGAGCTGAAAAAGGATCCACAAGCCAAGGGTTCTTTAATCATCAACAACACTAAATAAAATGTTATGTATAAAGACTAATCAGTGTGTAGAAAAATTCAAACAGGCACTAATACTTGATTTGTTCATGGAGATCTTCAGCATTTAGAAACGTTTATGAGATACTGGTTGAAAGAGAAATTTTAGAAAAGAAGAAAAAGGAAGTGAATTACAATGCAAATGTCTAAAACATTAAATATAAAAAGTTGAATTAGAAAATAATATAATTTCATTAAACTTATCTTTTTTTTTTTTTTTTAAATCTGGAAGACAGTTATATGGGGATTGTGGCACAGAAGCATGAAGTGGAACCAATAATTTATTAACAACCCCTGCTTCATTCTCTTCAGTTCTGAAGTAAAGGAAATAGTGCTATACTGATTAGTTAATATCTGTCAAACATTTTGAAAACTGTTGTGTTTTAACAGCATGAACCAAACCTCCATGCTGGATTTCCGGAGGGCAGACTTTTGACTGTTTAAGAAATGAATTGGGAGGGTACCATGGGAAACAACCCTTAATGGCAGGAGGTCCAGGAAGGCAGGACATACTTTAAGAATGAGCTCATGAAGGTGCAGGAGGAGGCAGTCCCAATGTGCCAAAAAATGTGTCAGAGGGGCAGAAGACTGGCCTGGATTAACAAAAAGATCCTGAAAGAACTAGGGGAAAAAAGGAGGATGTACGACCTTTGGAAAAAGGGGATATTTAAGGAAGTCATCAAGTCATGCAGTAGAAAAACTAGAGAGGCAAAGGCCCAGATGGAACTCAACCTAGCCATTTCTGTTCAGGACAATAAGAAATGTTTCTATAAATATATCAAGAATAAAAAGAGAGGCTGCACTCCTTATTGGATGCAGAGGGGAATATAGTAGGTAGAGATGAGGAAAAGGCAGAAATACTTAANTGGAGAAGAGGAGGCTCAGAGGTGTCCTGATTGCTGTTTACAACTGCCTGCGGGGAGGTTGCAGCCAGATGGGTGTCAATCTCTTCTCTCAGGCTGACGACACCAGAACAAGAGGACATGGCCTTAAGCTACGCCAAGGGAAGTTTAGGCTGGATGTTAGGAAGAGGTTTTCCACAGAGAGAGTGATCACTCATTGAAATGGTCTGCCCTGTGAGGTGATGGAGTCACCATCCCTAGAGGTGTTTGAGAGAAGATTTGATGAGGAGCTCAATGACATGGTCTAGATGGTGGGAGGCTTGGATGGATGGAGCTTGGTGCCCATGGTTCCACGCTTGTGGGCGTGATCCCTGGGTGGGCGTTCTCTTGCGAATTGGACTCGATGATCCTGAGGGTCCCTTCCAACTCAGAATAACCTGTGAACATTTTAGCATGTTGTTCATAAATATGCGTTATAGGGGAACGACTTCTCCAAGGCTGCTGCTTTCTAGTTCCTCAGTACTTGTGTATGGTTGATTCACACCTGGAGGCCCGCAGTCAGCCCATGTTCTTCCCAGTTGAGACCTGTGGCTCTAAATTTTTTCTCAGGGTAGTATTGCCACGATCAGCCTTTCCTTTTTACTGTGCTTTTGCCCGGATGAGACCTAAAACATACCACAAATTTCAAAGTTCAGCTTGCAAAAGAAAGCTGTTTCTTCAGGTCTGAGATTGCTCATGGATCTAGACAAAGAGACACAGTAACAACATGGTGACCTCTGGGCTAGGCACTACTCTCACCACTTAGGTGGGGTGGTGTCTTTCCTAAGACAATTTTCTCTTACTGTATTCTAAACAGTAATTTAACCTTAGCCTTACTGTATAAAGAAGTTCATGTTTGTCAGCTCAGAGAGATTTTGTGAATAGTGGGATTCTGCACAGGAACTTGATGAGAGAAGAAACTTTCTCCCACTTGACTGCAGTCCTACCTGTCCTCTGATCTGGTGCCTTGCCAAGGCATCACTTGACTACTTCTAGACAGTCAACTAGCTGATCATGGATACTCAAAATCAGGTAGTATATTGGAAGGAAAGACAGAAAATGTAGGAGAGAAGTGATAGAAAGAACCCAGCAGTTTTGAGCAGCTCAGACTACTGCTAGTCTTTATGAAGTGCTCAGCTGCTAACTGGAAAAAGGGTAAATCTGTTGCCAACCTCCGAAAGTTGGGGAAAGACCACCATAGAGAAGCGTGACCAAGCTGAGAAATGGGAATTATTGAGATGGAGGCTAAAGGTAGAGGTCTGATTTTGAGCCTGTGAAATTCTATAATGAAATATAAGGCCTGTTGTTGCATCAAGGACTCAGATCTGCTCTCCCAGTAAGTCTATGAGAGAGGACAACAACAGTTCTTACTTCCTTACACGAGTACAAGCAAGCTGGCTGGGAACAAAAGGAAAAATGAAGAAAAGAAAAATTTCTGTGAAGAGAGATGAACTGCTACCTGAAGTTACTGACTCTGTCACCATCGCCTCTTTTACTTGTACATATTTTTACAGGAATTCAATGTAGTTGTGAGTTGCACCTTTACTGTAGCTATCTTGAATTAGCATACAAATGAATAATTTAGCTCAAATAAAATTAACCTATGTGACAACAGTGTCTGTGTGAAATACCACCCGTCTTCATAGTGGGGTTACAGCCACTAGAATGTGGAGCCTCTTTGAGCTGCAGGGTGATTTGCACAGCTTTTTTCAAATGCCATATGCTGTTTTCCTCTACAAGTTATTTCCCTATGCCCTGTGGCACTGGCTTGCACAGCTAATCTGAATTTGCATGGTGGATGTGGAGTTCACTAAAAATAAGTCAAGCAGAAATAACCTCTTAAGATCCGGCACGTTATCATGAGTTTTAGCTCATACCCTTAGTGGAGAGCAAGCTTGTGTTGAACACACTTCCTCAACAAGCTAAGGCATTTTGCCTTGACACAGGGACTACTATAACTCAAGGTGCCTTTAAAGTGAAGACAGTCCACCGAAATGGTGATTTTGGCCTGGATCATATTGTAAGGAATTGTGACATACCTGGGTATAAAATATTTGGCTATAAAAATACATTTGGTCCTAGCTTCTTGCTTGAACTGGATTGTGAAAACATTCTCTCATAAATCATCCTGAAATAAACAAGGAGAGGGGAAAAAAAGGAAGTAGTTTTTCCATGATTTTAGCAAAAGAGGGAGGTTTTGTTTTACCACTAATTTCAAAATAAGCCCATTGAGCTTCCTTTGTATCTGTAGCTGAAAGATCACCACTTGTTCATCTTTTTGTGTCTTGTGTTGTGGGTGCAGGACGATGTTACGTGACATGAAGGCATAGACGGGGACCCAGGTGTTGCCTCAGACTAAAAGCCTCTCTGCTGGAACTTCCTAACTAATTTTGCTGATTACAAAGACAGCAGGTGACAAACATATCAGAAAAAGAACAAAAGACTTTATCTGTCCATACTTAATTAAAGGCAGAAACGCACTCAAGCCTGGCTGGCTGAACCAGAAGACCATGAGAGTGATAATGTTTTAATTTAACTATGCAGGAAGAAATTTAAGATGATTGCTGGGAACAGTGTAAATAGAATGTAGAATTGTTTTCCAAGCATTGTTTGCTTCTGTTTGGATTTTTGTAGAAAAGGATTATATTTGTATTTCCTCACAGTTACTTTGTTTTTATACATAATTTTTGTGAATATAACACATGATATAAATTTAAAATATACTAGGTAGTCTGATAACTATACAGTCTTATGTCGTCTTAGTTTTAGTTTAACTGCCATTGAAGGAACAGACTTTCAACTCCATCATCTTCAGTGGTTGCATTATTGAATATTTTAGCAATTTAAATTTTGTATTACATGAATCCTATCTATTCATCAAGTGAAAATATGGCCCACATATCTTATGCTTCACCTCCCTACTATATGTTCAGCATGAATTCAGTCACCTTTTCACTTCTGTAAAGGTTTTCAGCATAAAGGATTAATAAAAGAGGTATAATCTCTGTTTATAAAAGGCACTTTCCAATGAAAGGCATATTCTAATGAAAACTACAGTTGTATATTAGTAGCTGAACTATGTAATACTGTTGTAAAGTATGAGTGATTTTCCTATCTAGCTTTTGAAATTTACACAAATTACCAGAACGAGAGGGCACGGCCTCAAGCTACGCCAGGGGAGGTTTAATCTTAACGCTAGGAAGCGGTTTTTCACAGAGAGAGTGATTGCACATTGGAATGGGCTGCCCAGGGAGGTGGTGGAGTCGCCATCCCTGGAGGTGGTTAAGAGAAGACTGGACGAGGAGCTTAGTGACATGGTCTAGCTAGGGGGTGTAGGGCTGGATGATCCTGGCCCCCTTCCGGCTCGGAGTGGCCTGCTAGACTGTGAGGGATCTAGGTTGGTGTTACGCTCTGGGATGTGCTCTCGGTCTCTGTACGGGTGTTAGATGGTGAGTTGGACTAGATGATCCTTGTGGGTCCCTTCCAACTCATATTATTCTCTGTGTGTGTGTGTGATCTTTCAACAAAACCAGAACTATGCCTGCCTTAGAAACATTCTGAGAAAATATAGTTGTAGGGTATTCATATTATTTTCTTGTTTCACTGACATTAAAAGAATTAAGATACAGTCGGGTCTCCTATAACATGGACCCGCGGTCTTAACTGGCAGCCGCATAGCCCGACTTCTGTGTTGAATGGTGGCCACGCTGCCACTGCTGCCGCTGCCACCCCCATGGCCACTGTGGCCACCCCTGCCACCCCCACCGCTGTCACCTGTGCCACGGCCACCTCTCGTGCTTCCCCTGCTGCAGCCCGTGTCCCCACCGCCTCTCATTCTGCCACTGGGGCTGGTGCCGTGGCCGCTGCCGTGGTGGTGGCAGTTTGTGCATGGGCAGTTGTGAAACAGGTCTCCTACATCGCTAAAAAATCATGCCGCTATGATCTGAAGCTGCAATATGGGGGGCACAAAGTGCAAGAGGGCCGACTGTAATTGCATACTGCAGTATATGCTATTTCCAGTAAATAATTCAAAACTCCCCTATTACAGAGTGTTCTTATAATATTAAATAAAATATAAAGGATCTGCCAAACAGGACAGCAATAGGAGATACATATTGCTGCAATAAGATTAGAAACATACCATGAACTGACTACTCAAAGGCATAGAATCAACCTGAGATTTTAAGATACTTTGAAAATGGCAATTATTGTATAAATAAAACTGCTTAACTTTTAGATATGTTATTTCACTGGGTTTGTAAACATATCATAAGGTCTCTGGTTCTGATTCCTTTACTTAAATAGTTCTTATATCTATGAAGTCTTTTCTGAATGTTCGGTTTCTTCAGGATTTTTTACTATACTATGGGGTTTAGCACCAGTAAAAGTCAGTCTGAAATCCTGATTCAAACTTCAGTGACCAGTCTGGAATGGCTCTCGACTGGCTTTGAATACAATTCCAATGTTCTGATAAAAAATAATTAAAAATTAATTAAAATTAATTAAAATATATCCTTAATTATAATGTATCCTTAAAAATGTGCTTATATCGGATCCCAGTAATTTATATTGGACTCAAACACTTGCTAGACTTATTTTACAAAATTCAACTGTAACTCACAATTATCCCAAATGATATTTTATGGCATCCTCAATGAATTTATGCAGTTTCTTTTTCCAGTGGTTAACATCCAAAGCCTGAATCTTTTGAACAGTTGACGTAGATTTCATTTGTCTGGTCTTCTAAGATTACTTAGCAGTTGTGGTTATGATGCATTGGGAATAATTTTGGTTGTACTTCACTATCACTTAGGGGAATAACTAGGATGAAAAAAACCCTAGTCACCAAATTAGTGAAATGTGACATAAAGAATACTCCTAAAAAACCTAATTTACTTGTAATAGAGAATGTTGTGCTTAAAATATTTTTTTAATTTTTTTAAAGTGAGAATACTAACAGCACTTAAACCTTCTTTTCATCAAATTAAAAAAGCTAGGATATTTCTTGATATGGAACAATAAGAAAAAAACAACCCAAGGAGTTTCTAGAATATGTATCTGAAATAGCAAAAGTCATTATAGAACACAAAACATTATTCTTGTGTGGATGAATATATCTAATGCTAAAATTCTGGATTTTCTATTTTCTTGCTCTCTTTTAATAATGCCACCATTTAGGATCCTTGATCCAGGTGTAGAACACATAAATGGTGATGTACATTTTTTTGAGTTTGTCATAATGATGAGTGCAAAGTGGGCAAACAAATAATAGCAATAGGTTAGCCTAATAATTGAATGTTACTGATATCCATAATATAATAATAAAATAAAATTTGATAACCTACATGTCAAAATAGCAGCGGAGATTGCCTAGAGAAAGAAAGTGTGTGCTGCTCCTCAGTGCATGGACAAGAAAAGCAAAGCAAAGTATTTTCTAGGCAGAATAGGAAACCTGTGTGAAACTGCAGTGGAGAAAACAGTTGAGTTTTCCCTCATTTGGAATAAATTTCGTTCCTCTTATACTTTGGCTCAAGGCAAAAAGTAACCACAGTTATTGAAAAAAAATACAAACTACAACAGATTCACAAAATATGGTTCTAGAAGAACAGTGTGAGATCAATAAGGCAATAAACAACATGGGGTTTTTTTTATCAAGATAAAGCTTATGACTAAATTTTCCCACTAGGGTGCCAGTGGCTGGGCAGCTGAAAACATATTTAAGTTAAGCTCTCAGGCTACAGTTCAAGGAAGCTCTTCAGTACATGCTGAATCAATTCCTCTTCCGGAAGACTGTATGCACAAGACTAAATGTAAGCATGCATTTGTACCCCATTGATCTAATTGGGATATAGGCACAAACCTAATATTAAACATCTGTTTAAATATTGTCTCAAATAGAGACATTATCCTAAATCGAGACTCAAGTTCAAAAGTATTAGTTTTGTGTGTTTCTTTAACTTGTTTAAATCCAAGAGACAAGTAATTTTCCTTGTGCAAAGTATTATAATCACATTATATCACAGTTCCATTAAATAACAGTTTTACTGTTTTCCATTCAGCAGTTAAAATGCTTGGTTGTATGATGTTGAGCAGGACCCTGGAAAGTAGTTCTGGAAGTGTGGCTGCCAACTACATGATCTATGCATTCCAGTGCATGCCTGTTCTCAGATCCCTATTACTGTAAGGAAAATTGTCTATGTTATAAAGCTTTGAGAGTGGGTTTCACCTTAGTCACCTTTAGTTCTTGAAAGTTCTGTGAAAAAACCTTAATAGGTTATCCTGCACTCCTCCTGTAACAAATGGAGAGATGTGGCTATCCTTGGAGAATGATTCACCTGACATGTCTTAGATAAGCATTTTAAATGTAATAAATTGCCCCTGGGAGGTTGAGGACATTCAGCTATTTTTATTTCTGGAAACTGCAGGGGAATGTAAGGTGATGCATTTAGACATCCTCTCCTCAGGTGTCTAAGTAGAGTCAGAGGACTCCCACTTCATGTGTACATACGTATATTCACACTACTCACACAATATCATGCATGTGACATAGTCAATAGCTTTGCAATGTAAAAGTAAGCATATTATTTTTTATTAAATATGTATGTGAAACATCTGTCTGACTTTAACGAACTTGGTGTTTTTTGAATATTACATGTTGATAAAATTCTTATAGGAGTCTTGCAGTCTAAAAAAGATAAATATATTTACATTCCCTAAATGAGTCAATTAATCACAGAAGTCAGAGATCAGGGTTTGCCTCACTCTTGCAAACATGGAATGTATTCAGTCATAACCATCTCTACAATAAATTTTAAGTAGAAATTCAAGAGGTAGGAAAACATTGACACATTTGTCAGGCAGCAGAATAGTTTTGTCTCTTAATGTTGACATTCCTTCAATTAGACACTGTCACTATCTTAGGGAAATTAATACAAGAAAGTGATCAGAAATATAAAGCTTCTTCAGGTTAAGTTTAGTCTCATCAAAGAACGTCATAGAGTGTGTATTTAAAACCAAACAACTTTGATGTCGCCTTTTCAACATATACATTTTTCATGGGTTAGTGTTTGGGATATTTTTAATGTGTACCTGTCAATGAATTCCTTTCCATTTCCTTCCAGGAGTAAGTCCAGTTGGGGAGTGGACCCAGCTGGCCTGAAGCTGGGTGTGGTGGCTACCTGAACGCCACTGCAGGCAGGGATGGTGCCAGGCCGCATCCCGGAGCTGCGGACTGGGTGCGCTGCCTCGTGGCGGCAGGCGGGAGTGGGCATTGACTGCAGGGTGAACGGCCATCTTGTGGGGGCTGTTTGAGTATTGTGGGCTCTGTTCTCTTCCACTGGTAAACAGAAGTCTGACAAGATTGATGGCTCAGAGCTGGTTCCCATTAGACAGAAATGAAACAGAAGAGGGAAGGCTGAAGATAATTTTAAAACTCCCAGAGGAGCAGAAATGTCTCTCTCCTTTCTGGACACTGCTGGCCCAGAGACAAGGTGTGAGGACTTGTGCTCTACATTGACACCACATGGGTTCTTTGTCTGTGGACTGGGTCAGCATCTGCCTATCTCTCTTCTCTGGACTTTGTTGCCCAGAGGCAAGCCTCAAGCTAGCAGTGCTGAATCCAGCCGTTTGTGGAACTCTTTACCTGTCCGTCCCAGCTGAGGGTTACCCGTGCATCTCCTGCTGTTCCTGTGTTCCCTGGGTTCCTGCGTTCCTGTGTGCGTTCTTGTGTTCCTGTGTTCCTGCACCCTTGTTAACCTGCGTTCCAGCTGCATTCCTGCCTTTTGCTGGCAAGGCTACCACTGGTTCTGTCCCTACAAAAGCAGCCAGCTCTGGATTCAGCCACTGCTGCTGGATCCTTTTGTTATAAGTTTATTCTTTTGGGTTTTTTTTGTGTGGGTGGCTGGTGTGTGTGTGGGTCTGGGGCGTTTGGGGGTTTAGGGCCATGGGGCATATTTTTTTCTCCTTTGGGCGGGGCTAGAGGGTGGTTCCTGGTTGTGGTTGGGTTTTTCTTTCGGTTCACGTCCTGGTTTGTTTTCTTTTCATCTCCTGTTGCTGTTATTGCAGTCAGCTCTCTTGCACTTCAAGCCCCCCATATTGCGGCTTCAGATCTTAGCGGCATAATTTTTTAGCAATGTAGGAGACCCGTTTCGCAACTGTGCATGTGCAACATGCTGCAGCAGCGACCGGGGCTGTGGCGGTGGCCAGGGCAGTGGAATGGGTGGTGGTGGTGGCTTGGGCAGCAGCGGGGGCAGTACGGGTGGTAGCAGGGGCAGTGGGGGTGACAGTGGGGGCGGCGGCCACAGTCACCATTCAACGTGGAAGTTGGACTGCGCGGGTCCCAAATAAGACCGTGGGTTCACATTATAGGAGACCCGACTGTATATTCATTTAGCATACATATCATGTACATACATTTTCATTTCTATTTTTAATAAATCTTATTACATCTCTAATGATTCTGTTGTCTAGTGTTCATAAGTAAACCTAACTGCTGTCTCATACTGAGACAAAATTTAATATGTGTATTTTCTGAATTGGGATTAGATAAATTTCTTTAAAACAGGGATATCTTTATATCCCTGCCTGTGTAAGTATTAAATCAAACAATATTCCCTTTGATTTTCAGAACAAGTACATTGCTTTACTCGAGCGAAGCATAATGATGTGTTACCTCTTTTGGTGATGGATTACCACCTGGCTCTTTCTGGCATAGTATTTAATTCTTCATTCTTAAGAGTTAAAATCTATTTTCCGTTGTAAAGGGCTTACATATTCTAGAGGAATATGTAAGAATTGTGGAGCCACCATATATGAACATGTAAACCTGAGATTTCTGATAAATAATATGTACTTATTGTCATGAAAAGATAATAAAATATAACTAAATGGGAGAAAAAGTAAAACTCACAATTTGTGAACAGCGCAAGAAAAGAAAGAGTAGCTAAGGTTTGCAAAAAGAGATACTTTTCCTTGTCTGTGCAGACCTAACTGTGAAAATTCATGGTAAATTGTATCTGAGCAGTTTTATGAACATCAATAATAGACATCTGAAGTCAGCATCCTAATGGTGCTGCTGAATTTGGCTGAAATAAGATAATGTTTGGTTTTCACCAGAACACTGGGCTAGTGGTTTCTGCAATTCTCCTTTAACAAGGACTGTTTTCTGTCGGAGAATCTTGCCCTTACATAAACAAAACAGGAAGTAATTTCATTTCTCTGTTAATTCTTATTTTTTTTTATCAAACACCTCGCTGAAAGTTCTCATTTACAGACTAATCAGTGCACTGCAGACCCAGTATGCTTTTCTGACTCCAATACAGGTAACTTCAAATCTATATTTGTTAGGTAGGACTAAGTCTAGTGTTTTCTTTTGAACATATCAACAGACTGGCACAATCCAATAATTTTTGGAATATCTCTTCTATTGATATTGCCCCAACAACATTATCAGCTTTTCCAAACATTAACGTGTGAGCTCCTTGACCTCAAGTATGCATCACCCATCCACAAGAGGGGTAGGAAAG
>WEKX01000561.1:5911-21719 GCA_013390025.1 Pitta sordida
GGGTGGGTCTCTGGCATCCAGCCAGGGTCAAACCACGACAGACTTGAATCATGAATGTGAGGCAGAAAAAAATCAGGGGATGGAAATGAGCTCAGGGATGTAGAAAGGTTTACAGAATTGTGAAGTTATTTTGATTAGGGAAGTTAAAATGTGTAGTGCAACATGCATCTAAGGTCTAGACAAGTGAAGGATTGGGAAGGTAAAAGTAGTTATTCAAATGGCAAAGTATGATGAAGTAGCTAAGGTATTAAGTGATGATGACATTTTAGCAACTAAGTTGATGATTAAATTGCTTGATACATTGTTAAGGATAATGAGTGTTCGGTATTCAGGGTTTTCTTTCCATCCAAAACCCACCTATGGTCTTTCTACTTGATTATTTCAGCCAATGTCTGTTCTTGCTTTAATTTCTTTTTTGCCATGGAGAATGAGGAAGGAAGCATGGACTTGAATAATACAGGACTTCAGTCCCTAGTTCAGTATTCAGGGAATTATGTGGCCTTACATGAAAGGAATGCACAGCAGAAAGTAAAGATCCTTATACTATGCAATTTTCTGATCACTTATTATTGGCAACAACATCCTTGGGGTGGGGATACCAGCTTTCTTCCATGAGCCCTTTATCCCTGGCTTCTCAGAAGGGGAGTTCAGGCATTTGCAGAAAAGCCCTAGACCTTTCTTCTCTTTGACCTGTGACTCAAAGCTTCCTTTTCCTTGTAATTGCTTCATCAACATTTTTTTCAGAGGTAAAATACAAGGAACTTATAAAGTGTGGGAAAAAATGTTCTGCAATGCTCCTCCTCCTTCATTTGCAGGATATAAATATAAAATAGCCTTGGGAATGGATTTATTTATTAAATGTCACAAGCTAGAAAAAATGTTTAATGTATATGTAGTTCTTATGCATAATTAGACAATGTCAGCTAAAATACAGAAAGGCTTACTTGTATTTAGGAAACAAATATAGATCACAGAATCACAGAATATTATGAGTTGGAAGGGACCCACAAGGATCATCTAGTCCAACTCACCATCTAACACCCGTAAAGAGACCGAAAGCACATCCCAGAGCGGTAACACAAACCCAGTTCCCTCACAGTCTAGCAGATGATTTGCTTTTCAGCAATGCAAAATATAGATGATATTAGCGATGGAGATATTCTGTGTTTGAAATATATCTGTATATTTGTTAACAGATGGAAATTCTATGATTTTAACAGAAAATATGATGGCTGGAAATTTAGTACCAGAATTGTTAACTTATAAACAAAAGGACATATTTTTGTAGATCTCAGAATTAAAATGTAAATAAGCACCTACCAATGAAGGATTGGATTTTAAAATATTAAAAAGCTGGAAAATGAATAAGATATGTGTTGGCATAGTGAATTTAAGAAATTAACTCTAATTTCATGAAAGAAACACAGTGACTGTGGGTCCCTTCCAACTCATAATATTCTGTGAATCTCTGTGTGAATCTGTGATTGTAACTTCCTGCAAGTACTAAGTTGGACTAGATGATCTTCAAGATCTTTTCCAACCTTATCAATACTATGATACTGTGATACATGTTTATGAAATGAATCAAATTTGTTCTTTGTTCTCATTATGTGCAGAAAAGATGTTGAAGGACAGAGAAGCAGCACTTATAATGCTATTATTAATATGTTCTATGTTTTTAGTTTTTAATTTTAAAGAATACTTATGAATTAAAGGAGAAATTGTTTAAAATAATAAATTTTCACCTTTCTTAATGATCATACTGGCTGGTAGCAGAAACCTGATGGAAAAGTAGGAAATATTTTAGGTATAGGCTGTTGAAGAATCCAGAGATTGAACAAGGAAGTCTTACAAGAGATTCGGCACTTGGGATGTGCATGCAGAGTTTATGGGATCCCTTCTATTCCCCTTGCCAGTGGGAAGGGCGTGTCTTCAGCAATACATCTTGGAAATGACAAACTGAACTATGGTTTCTGGTCAGTGCTAGAAGGATCAAATGGCAGCATATTTCTTAGAAGGAAATAACACCCTTTCATTTTCAGAGAATAGCCTACTTGCCTGATGTTTATTAACATGGTTCTTATGTGATATATTAATTCCAGATATAAGATTTAATGCTGCAGCCATAGCTTACAGAACAGTCTCTAGGTCTCCAGAGTGGGAGGGCCAGGAACCTAGTACTTTTCTTGCTTCCATGGTGCAAGCTGTCAAGATATTGCTGCTTTCCACCTGGGAAAGTCCTTTCTGTTTTCCTGTCTACTTTGCTTCTACTTTAAGATCTCACTAAGTAAGGATTTGACTTTTAACATAATTCTTATAAAGTAGCTCATGACTACCTATAGTTTATGTCTGTTATTTGTTAAAATTATTTTAAATTTTGGGACATGATTTTTGAAAATTATATATGCATATATTTGTATCTGTGCATTCTTGTTTTTTAAAAGTGTGAAAAATTAGTTCACCGGTAAAGGTCTGTCTCTTGTGTTCAGACAACCCAAATTCAGCAAAGGCAGGAAAATGTTGAGAGAAAAGGCAGTTTTTAATAGCCCTGTCAATGACTGCATTGTAATAGAATTCCCTTTCATCCTTACAAACAAATATTAAATATATGCTTACAACACAAAGAAATGACAGAATGAAGTCAACTCCTATAATTGAGAAATATGTTTCAGCTACAGGCAAAACTGAAAGAAAGCTTTAATCAATATAATCACAAGGAATTTGACAGAGGATAATTATAAATAAGCAGAAAGATGTCAGAGCTCATCCTTATATTTTTCTTTCTTCAGATTGTATGTGAATCAGAAGACTACATAGTAAAGCAGCATCTTAGGGGCTGTTTCAAATGCAGTACATTTATACTGTAGCTTTGGATAGCATTCAGTTTCTCATGCTTATGAACTCCAATGAGCCCCCTATTTCTCTGACAGGATTAGATGCATTAGCCATAACCACTGCAAACTAGAGCTATAATTTGGCATCTGAGCAAAAAATAACCTTTTTTTGAGACATACTAAATACCACTAGAATTCCTTTTATTTTAAAAAGGAGTGAAGTTTGCTTAAACAAATTGATATTAGTCATTTATACCTAGTGTTTAAGAGTGGATTATATACTGTACTACCAAGTCACTTACAGATAACTTAATTACCCTTTTCTGCCCCCATTGATGCAAAATTTGGTTAAATCAATTGAGTCACCCTAGGGTAAGTGATGTCTGTATTAGGATTGATTCAAACTTCAACGCTATAGGGAAAATTAGTGCGGTGCTTATTATCAATTTGGAACAGAGTTAAAGTGACGCTTTGCTTGGTGTCAAGTTTTACTGCATCTGCTTTACATAACCTACAGCTCTGTATTGCATAAGGGGACCTTCGTGGTGCTTCCCTTCAGTAGCAGCAAACCCAGACACAGATAGAAGGTCTGGCAACAGCTGCTGTTCCACTCACACATTCATTTTTTTTCCATAATGTGTTTCCTTGGTGTTCATCACTGCAGTGTCTGAGAATAGTACATCACATGAAGAAATTAATTTTTACATGCAGGATAAGAAAACAGTAATTCAACCTTAGGAAGCAAGGCACTGGAGGACTGCCAGAAGGGCTGTCTCCTGCCTCAGGGCTGTGCACAGCCTGACACTTCCTAGTGAAATCATCACACTTTGAAGAGCAAAGTATTATTGACATAACTTCTGAGATGTAATAGCTGTCAGCACCAAGTATGTTGCTGAAAGACTGATTTTGAAGCTCATGAGATGCTTGAGAAGAGGAAACACTGAAAATTAAGATCACTTTTTGCAGAGTGAGGCATCACTAACCTGAACAAAATCGATAGGATTTGGTCCTTGAAGGTAAGTAGTCCAAAACTGATACAAACCAATTTTATGAAAATGTGTGTAGGAGTTATGTGGGAGCACATAAAATATTTTGATGAATTATAGTCATTTGCAGCTTGAGATCTAGCCAATCTTGGAATAAGGATGTTTAAGTGTAGATGAATGTTAATAATTTTGGGTGAGTACTTCAATAGTTGTTTAGGGAGCTCTAGCTAAGATATTAGTCAAGAGGATTTAAAAAAGAAAAAGTGTAAAAAATGCCCTCTAAATTATGTCATGTCTATTTGTAAGGTCTCTTAGTTTGTCTAAAAATAATTTTGAAAGCATGATAAGGTTAAGATTAAGTTATAGGGAAATTATGCAGGTTCAAGATGCGGCATATGACCCTTATACACATTTGGCCACACATTCAAAATACTCCCAGACCACTACAGTTGGGTTTCCTATACCACGGTACCACAGGTCTTGTCCCTTGCCCTTGAAGCCCTCTGTTCGCGTAAAATGGCAAATTTGCCCCGCACCCTCACACAGCTGCCCGGCACTCTGGCGCTCTTTCAGCACTTCCATACTGTATATTGTTGTTTGTGTTTGTGCTTCCCAGTGCCCACAGCCAACGCCGGGAAAAAACCCTTTTCTGCTTGGCCGGGGACACGGGTGGGGGTAGCTGCCTGGGTTGCTGTCCCGGCAGCCCCAAGTGGAGCCGAGGGGAGAGGGGAGAGCTGGGGTGGCCTGGAGCAGAGCCGAGGCGAGTAAGAGGGACCAGCACGTCCCAGAGCGGAAGGGCAGAGCAGGGTCGGTGCTGGTCACCATGGGCAGACCAGTGCACCTGTGGTCCATGCAGCACAGTGTGGGAGTTGATTGGAATATTCATGACTGTCTAATCTGAATATTCATGTGTGTCAGATGCACAGTCCCAAAACAGGCCTCCTTAATCATGCTGCTAAGATGTGAAGCTGCAATATGGGGGACGTGAAGTGTAAGAGGGTTGACTGTACCAACTACTCCTGCAATACCCAGGCTCCAGAGGTACCTCTGTTCCTGATGTGCTCTTGCAGCCTCCTTCTCTAGACACCCAGAGGCATTTCAGTTTTGAGATGGGTGTGAATCTTTCCTTTTCTTCTCTCCAGTGGAGGACAGAAGCCAAGGTTCACAGAGAAAAAGAGACAACGTAGGAGAGCAGCCTGCAGCTTTCTTCTGGGTCCTGCATACAGACTTTGCACTGGAACAGTTTTAGCATTTAAGAATGAAGAGTAACTTGCATGAAATGAATGATAAAGCCTAGCTTCCAGAACCCAACTATCTTCTTCTTTCAAATGAATATCCAGCCAACAGTCTGATGCATTTTACCTGTCCAGAGAAACCTGAATTTTCTGCAGGGTTAGATTTTCGACTGGCGAGGAAAGCAGTACCCCTCAAGTCTCAGAGCAGCCTTTGGTCAAGGGGTAAAACAACTTTCCAAGACAGATACTCACTTAAACTCTTTTAAGGCAAGTGAATCAGATTGTCCTCGTTCTGGATTGAAAGCAGTGATTGAGATAATGAATTCTTTGATAAAAGTGTTACCTCTTCATTTTGCATTAGAAGGACAGAATTACATACTTTTTTCACTTTCCTTTTCATTAAATAAAAGGTGTGATGTTATGTTCATAACACCGAGCTGTTACTTTCTTGCTTTGGGTGTAATATGGAGGAGGTTACGCTAGGTTACACTCAGGCCCCAAAGTGGATTTATTAAACACACTTTTCATTCTTTCCCTTGTTAATAGAACACCAGCATCAGTGGAATATTTTCTGATATACCCAGTACATCATGTCTTCAGAGTTAATAATTTTTCTTTCACAGTTCAGAGCTGTAGAGAAGACAATATGGACTGGAGTCAATCTTGCTGCATTTCTAGAGATTGTTGATGTCATGATCCATATGTAAATCAGATATCTGCCATCCAAATAAATCAAGAATTCATTAAAAAAAAGGAGTAAAATTAAAGCTTCCAGAAAGCAGACATTTTCTTCTTCAAGTATTAAAGAAGCTAAGTGATGTCACAGATAATTCTGATTAATCCTTTCATGTCTCCATCTGTGAGTGCTAAACATTTTCCTACTGCACTTTTACTAGTTGTTTCTCTAGATATGAAAAAAAAATCCAAAAAAGGATGTAGACCACTATTTTTACAACTATTTGTCCTAAATTTTCTATGCGGTCACTCCATTCGATGCTTTTATGTCCTCCATTAATAAGCTAAATACAGTGAACCCCCAACTTTTGCAGAGCATTGGATCTCTTCCTCTCCCGTGAAGCCCACCATCCATGAAGATAGGCTGTTCATGAATATGCAATTAAGCCCTTCCCATTGTCCTACCCCCATAAGCCCTGGAGTGCTGCATGGCCTTCTTGGAACTGCCCCGTGCCAGCTGAGGAGACTGAAGTGAATGGCTCCTGCCCATTCCTCTCACGGAGTACCGGGTTTCCTGTCATTTGCCACAGTTGCTGCTGCACTGAGCCCAGAAACGCTGTGGGAGCTGGTGCTGCAGGATGCCCTGGCGGCGGCAACTGTCCCCTGAGTGGAGCTGAGGGGGACCGAGTCTTCCACCACTGTTTATTCCGTGGCGTGTCCATGCCAAGGCTTATTGGGGTTGTTGGGGTGTGTGCGTTTAAGTCAACTTAACTGTGTGAAAACATGGCGAAGGCATAACACTGGTTCGACAATCCCAGTATGGCTTGGCAAGGTGGTCTAAGAAATGATTGGCTCGTCTGTGGCTTTGGACTCCATGGCAATGCTGGGCACTGTCGAGGTGTGGTGCATCATGGAGGTGCCGGGCATGCAGCAGTGTCAGGCTCGTGTAGCCCAAAAAGCAGTGGTGGTGGCAGCAGTGTAGTGTCAGCAGCTTGCTAGCACTGCCACAGCAATGGCCACTTCTCTAGCCACCCATTGCTTGCCACCCACTGCCTGCAGCAGTTATGCACCTTCACCAGGGCTGTAAGGGCCGTTCCCTTGCCCTGGGCTGCTGTGGTCCCGCCTCTCACCAACTCCCATTGGCTGCCAGGGCCGGCCCTGGCAAGTGTCCCATGCACCACCTGGAGTGGGTTCACACCGAGCCTGGTAACTCGCACCAAGCTGTCGTACTCAGCAGTCACTGCAGTGCCGCAGCACTTGCTCATTTTAAACAGAACTGCCCTCAGCAGCACTGCTACCATGGTGACAGGATGTGACCATGTTTAAACACAGTTTGGTAGCTCAGGACCTGCCGAGCACGTGCTCAGCTAGCACACCCTCAGTAGCACTGTTACCCTAGCAATGGGCTGCAGCCATGTTTAAACACAGCTTGTCACAGCAAGTCGGTCCCCTGGTAGAGTGTGGGACCCTGGCTGGGTGTGCTCAAAGCCAGGTTAGGTAGAGTCACGGAGCCAAAGCCAGTGTTGGAGTTACAAGCAGAGCGCTCTGGCAATGCTACCTCAGGAGAGGCTGCCCCGACACAGTGCCAACTCGCTAGTGTTGCCATGGCAATGGGCAGTTTTCTAGCTAGCCTTGGCCAGCCCTGGTGAGGGTCCCAGGAGCTTGCTGTGAGTGAGTGCTACAGTGCTGCAGCACTGCTGAGCCTGGTGGCTTGCTAGCGTTGTCATGGCAATGGGCACTTCTTTAACCCTTCCTTGACTGGCCTTGCTCCAAGTGCAGCCCTGCCAAGCCTGGTGGCTCACTAGTGCTCAGGATCCTTGCCGGGGCTGGCCCTGGTGGCCAATGGGAGACACCAGGAGGAGGGACTGCAGCAACCCTGGCAGGGGCAGCGGACCCGTGACCCCTGGACCTGCCTTGCCCCACACCCCCTGCACATCTGGAGGCGAGGGGTGCAACAGGGCTCGTCTGCAACTAGTAGGGTCTGGAAGGGACCAGGGCAACCGAGTGAAAACATTGTCATCACTGGGAGCCGTGGCCTCACGGCTGCAGGCGGAGAATGCCCCTGCTGAATTCCGGGGTTGCGGGGAGGGGGTGAAGGGTGGGGCTTATTTGCATACTCAAGAGCTGTACATCTTCATGGCTCTCTCTGTGCATAGTCAGACATGAATTATCGTGGAAAAACCCCTTGTGATTAATTGAACCCACAAAGAACAAAACTGCGAGGAGGTGGGGATTGACTGTAATGCATTTTCATCCAGAAGATGAAAACCAATCTCTTTTTTCCTCAGAGGAACTGTAGCTGTAACAAGTTTTCTACACCTCTCTCTATATATAGATTTTTTTTTATAGCTTACTTGAACAGAAAAACAGTCCTTTATATCATTTTTACTTTTATATCATTTTTACTGACAGAATAATTACAAGCTGAATCTCTTTTATCTAGACCATGGTCCATGGTTTCTCTGGGCCATGTAGCCCAGTTCTAGTTTACTATTCTATGTAAGTCTGCAAATTGTTTTGTCCTGACTTTTTGCAGTTTACTGAGTGATTATTTCAATGGAAACACCACATTCTTCTACCAAGTAGACATTTAAAAACCCTTACCCACCTAGGTCTGAAGACAGAGTTGTGTAAAAACAGATGGAGTAACTTCCATGGAGTGTGTGACGTTGACAGAGACCCATATCACTTTGTTACTGACCTGCTCTTCTAGAGAGTGGAAAAACTGCTCAGTGGTGCTGTGATTAATCTGGGGTTGGAGAGCAAAAATTATTTGTATCTAGTCCAGAACCTAGCCTTACTTAATATTAGAAAGAAGATTTCTCAAAAGCACAGGTAATCTGGATTTTCCTTCCCATGATAGGACCCCAGGAGACCAAAGCTCAGTAAACATCAAATCCCAAATCTTCAAAGGCTATCTGGATTCCTAATAACATTCCAGAAATACAATTTGTTATGATGGTCTCAATTTTAAGATTTACCTCTGGAAAAAAACTCTGAAAAAAATAACAAAACTTCAAAAAATAACAAAAAGGCACATAATCTAAAGCAGCAGATGATGAGCTACTAATAGGCATCACAATGTGATATCTTAAAAACTTCTTTGTTCAGATTACATATATGCTTGTCTTAATATATATCTCAATAGTTTATAAGCTGATGCAGAGTGATCATGCTAGAAATCCAAGAAGCAAAGTACCTGAGGCTAGTCTCCAGTTTTCACACATAAATGATACTTTGATTTTCACAAAGAATTTGTATCCTCTTTGGACTGGGGTTTATGTGGTGCTATTATATCTAAGTTTTAATAGCATCACATTAGTAATCTAGAAACAGGTGCAAAATATATGTACTTGGTACAAGAGAGAAAAACATCTCATAGAGAAAAATATACGCAAAGAATAAAAGAAGATGACATACATGGAAAAGTGTGGTGACAGAATATCTTCACAGAATCACAGAATCACAGAAAATGATGAGTTGGAAGGGACCCACAAGGATCATCTAGTCCAACTCACCATCTAATACCCGTACAGAGACCGAGAGCACATCCCAGAGCGTAATACCAACCTAGATGCCTCACAGTCTAGCAGGCCACTCCGAGCCGGAAGGGGCCCAGGGTCATCCAGCCCTACACCCCCCAGCTAGACCATGTCACTAAGCTCCTCGTCCAGTCTTCTCTTAAACACTTCCAGGGATGGCGACTCCACCACCTCCCTGGGCAGCCCATTCCAATATGCAATTACTCTCTCTGTGAAAAACCGCTTCTTAAAAAGAGACAGAGTGGAACTCAATTATATCACAACTAATTCAAGAGAAACTGGCACAAATTCATGTCAATTTGTAGTACCTTCTTGCTTATCAGCTTGCATAGGTTCATTGGCCCTGCACTGAACCAGGAATCTATATGATCCATTTTAATTCAGGACACTGCAGGCAATATCACATATACATTGAAGGATTGTCACAGCTGGCAGACAGTGATAAATATTACATTTAAAAAGACTAATTTTGCAGACTGTCTTGCATTGTGCCTATTTAGCTTGCATTACTGTGCTGCTGTACCACTAGTGGCAGCACAATTAATCATGAGTATCACAGGACAATTTGTTACAACAGAGAGCCATGTGCTCTTTAAAGACAGCATCGCTTTTATCCCTTTATGTTATGTTGCTCCATTTGTGATTCTTGTCAAGAAACTGGATTGTAAAACCCTTTGAAGTATTTCCAGGCCTACTGAAGATGAGGGTTCATGAGTGATTCAAGGGGTCTAGACCATCCATCTTGCTTAGTTGGCAGGTAATGGAGGAGCCAGAGAAGAATGACACTATCATACAAAATAAGGATTAAAAACACCAGCAGTTGTGGTGATCAAATTTATGTTATTTGTTTGTGCAGGCTCTACCAGTGCCAAGTAGGCAGCCTGTGGGGAATCTTCCAGGAGAGATCAGAGCAGCCCCACTTTCCCTGCTGCCTCCACCTGCCAGATGGAGGTCAGCTTAGCAGATAATATGTGGGACATGTGCAATGAATATGTAATTTTCCATATCATTACCCTGCTGATCAGCCATGGCAATGATCAAAACCATTGATCAATTAGCTTTTCTCTCCTCTGTGAGGAAGTTTTGTAGCAGTCTTTTTTTTTTTTTTTAATGTCATTGCATTGCTGCAATTTAAGATGGTACAAAGATTTTAGCTTGTGCTTTTTTTTTATAACCTTTATGACCTCATGCACCAATTCCCTTAAACTATCTAATTGCTGACCTTATTTGCTAATTCAGCTAAATATGTTACACATAAACCGTAGCAGTCTAACAACTCACCTCATGCCTCATAGCACAAACAACCAAAAGAAAACATTATGCCACTTCACTCTTCTATGTAAATGAATTTTTTTGCAGGCTCTTTCAACATTACAGTTTGAATACTTATGATTATGTCAATAAATATCTGTGATATAGTTACTTTATATAGGTAGGTATTAATAGGTATTAGTAGGTATTAATTCAGAATATTTCCAGTAATTTATTTCCTGGGTTCAGCAAAATGCAAGGTATCTAAAAGAATGAACAGTAATTCAACTTATGTTTATTCAGTAGTCTCTTCTCTAAAGAACACAAAAGAACAGCCTAAAGCCTTTAATGAGTCAGTAATAAATTAAAACTCTTCTGATGTTGTGAGGGACTAACCTATTATAGAGGCAATAAATAATGATATCTGATGTTCACTTTACATCAAGGAGTCATTGAGATCATAGGATTTTCTACTTCCAATTCCATATTTGCCATTTCTGGAAAAAAACTAGGCTATGGCTAAAATGTTCCACCATTTTTATTCACTTTCTAAGAAATAATTATAATTTACATATGAATAAACATATTTAAGGGAATGCTTGAAAGAATATACTTTAAGTATCCACTTAAAATATATACAGTTATGTGAGAATTAATTTAAAAAATACCATTCTTGCTATTGTAAAAACCCACCAGAAGTAGGAGAATATTTAAAATTAGCAGACTTCTGAAATCCATTATTACACCTTTTTTCTTGCACTTTGTGTTATATGTAACAGAGATCTCCATTTGTCTTTCTCATGCACATCTCCTTACTACTTGTTTTTCCAACATTAACCCATCTCCTCATAGCTTATTTCTGCATCCAAAATGCCTGACAGATGAGCTTCAAATAGACACATTAAACATAAAAAACTTTAAATCAAGATCACACACACGCACAAAAGTCCTTTGATTGTTAATCTGCCCTTTCAAAAAATATAGCTTCCACTAGTCTGAAACCTACAATACTTTTCCCAGGAACGAGAACAGCAGCATTCATTATAATACTCCAAGCTCTGCTGGGCTACCTGAGTCAACTTCTTTCTACAAGACCATTTCCCTCATGCCTGCCCAGCTTTTGGATACTGAAATTCTTGAGATTTTTGACAGGCTCTACAGCAAAATGCATTTGCAGGAAATTTGTAGAGCTCAAAGCATTATTAGTTTTAATTTTCTTTAGCTAAATGGTTTCTCGGTTGCCAGAAGGGAATGATAGGTGGAACACCTGCTAATGTCTGACATGTTGTCCTGAAAGGAAAGCAGACAGGAAGCCAAAAAACTTTGAAGAAAAGCATAGATAGCAGAGGTAAAAATGGACACTCACATAATAAATTCATACCTTGCATTCCAGACCTAAACACTCTTGATTCTAATTCATGACGTAAACACAGAAGTATGGGCCATCATTTCTACGGGGAGAGAAACAGCGTTGGTGAGCTCATCAGAGTGATTGTGGATTGATTCCTGAACATACTGACTGACTGCAACACCTCAGTACCAACACAGCCATATTACAGTATCAGAGTATCACAGTATTAGCAAGGTTGGAAGAGACCTTGGAGATCATCAAGTCCAACCTGTAACTCAACACCAGCCCCTTGTCTAAACCATGGCACTAATTGCCTCACCCAGCTTACACCTCCTGGGGTGGCGACTCCACCACCTCCCCGGGCAGACCATTCCAATGAGTGATCACTCTCTATGGGAAACACCTCTTCCTAACATTCAGCCTAAACCTCCCCTGGCATAGCTTAAGGCCATGTCCTCTCGTTCTGGTGTCGTCAGCCTGAGAGAAGAGATACTCACCCACCTGGCGGCAACCTCCCCTCAGGTAGTTGTAAACAGCACTCACGACACCTCTGAGCCTCCACTTCTCCAGGCTGAACAGCCCCAGTTCCCAGAGCCGCTCCCCATAGGGTTTGTCCTCCAGTCCTTTCACCATCCTTGTCGCCCTTCTCTGGACCCTCTCAAGCAGCTCAACATCCTTCTTAAACTGGGGTGCCCAGAACTGGACACAGTACTCAAGATGTGGTCTGACCAGCGCTGAGTACAGGGGAAGGATAACTTCCCTAGTCCAACTGATTACACTGTTCCAAATATAGGCCAGGATGTTGCATTTCCTATGGATAAAACCACTCCTCTTTTTATCTTGTGTGGAGCCTACGTTCCTAGCACTGAGTTCCCACTTTATATCAGGTGTACCTGTCCACTACAGGAGGAAACGGTAAGGACACTTAGATTGTTTCCCCTGCTACATTTCATAACTGCCTTTCTATTGAAAAAAATTAGTAAGATTTATTTCTTTTATTGAGAATTCTGTCCTGCCATATCCAGTGTCGAGTGTCAGAATACCGAAGTGCCTCCTAATTGTATTTGAAAGCAGGCAACAAAATTCCTGTTCAGAGCATGTCTGCCAGCAAACCTGGTTGACCTGAATTCTCACTATGATGTTCCCCTATTTTTCGTGTCAGACAGTGTGTATTACTAAGTAGGCTTCATGTCTTCCATAGAAAGGACAGTACAGTCACCGTCTGATGCTGTTTCACTCCAAGATTCTTGACAAGAACTCTGTGTTTCTGATTACTGAATACACTTCTTTGACTTAGAGCATAATATATGCATTCATGTACATATGGGAATTCATCAATATCTCCAGAGCTACTTATTGAAAACTATTATACTGTAAGGCCTCATCACAGGTGTTACTATGATTAAACAACAAAATAACCCTCCAAAACAACTGGTTAATGCCCAAACTTTCACCAGGAGAGGTACATTGGTACAGATCCTCTACAAGAACAGCCCTGACTTTCTGCCTTTACCAAAATCTATGCTGGAGATCACTTAAGTCTTTAGATTTAGGAAGAACATGGCTATTTCTCATAGAGCAGGGAGAAACACTGAGAATATTATACTAGAAAATATATTTTTCTTGGATTTGCCATACAAAACTTAATTCACAGTGCAATGATGAAATGGTTGAAGTGTCATCTTGCTGTTCTCAAAGAAAGGGTGGTTCAGTATGTCAGGAAATTAACTTTAGCATCTAGAAAATAAAAGGGATTAAAAATGAGAGATTAAGATGTAAAAGTAAGACTCACTGCTTGGGAAACATTATTATATATATGTATTTATTACTGTTCAGAACTTAAGGAGATGCTTGGGATTTCATGTGAAGTGAATCTTGAATCTCTCTCAGATCTCTTCTTGTACAAGTAGGAGAGAGAGTTAAGTCTTCAGTCTCAAAACCTCTTAGGTTATTCAGTCATGTCTAATGTTTGAATTAAATTGTGCATGGCATCTTTTCCAGTACTGAAATCTTATTTTCTACTAGATGAAATGAGTTTAAAATAATCTCTATTAAAATAAAAGCAAAATCTGCTAAATAATGTATTAAGCAAATCTTACACACCCAGAGAAATCTCCCCTTCTTCCAAATTTGCTCCTTCTTTCAAACTAGCTCTGAGTTATTTTTCACTTTTTCATTTTCTTTTGAAGAACATCTAAAACTAGCTGTCTCTTGTTGTTGAACATAAATCATCAGAGTTTGGATATTCATCAAACCATCATCTGAACAGAAAATTAACAGGTCTGGGAAACATGATGCAGGTAGAGCGCAGAACAACAGAAGAACACAATTAGATAAAACCTAAAGAGAAACAAAAATAAATCCAGCTGTGTGTAGAGGACACGGCCTTAAGCTACACCAGGGAAGGTTTAGACTGAATGTTAGGAAGAGTTTTTTCCCAGAGAGAGTGATCGCTCATTGGAATGGTCTGCCCAGGGATGTGGTGGAGTCGCCGTCCCTGGAGGTGTTTAAGAGAAAACTCGATGAGGAGCTCAGTGACATCGTCTAGTCATGGGGTGTTGGACTGGATGCTCCTGGGGGTCCCTTCCACCTCGGAGTGGCTTGTGAGCCTGTGAGCCTGGGAGGGAATTAGGTTTATGTCCACAGCTCTGGGATGTAGGTTTGATCCCTGTATGGGCATTAGCTGGGGAGCTGGACTAGATGATCCTTGTGGGTCCCTTCCAACTCATAATACAATTATACCTCCTCCATCGCGAGGAAAGGGACAGGTGACAGCCCTCGCGAAATATTAATCTCGCAAAGAACTGCAGGTCGTTAATATGCATGCAGGCCATGCCCATTGCCCCACCCCCCGGAACTCCGCAGGGCTCCGGGGCGCACTTTTTTGCTTCTCCCTTCGGACTCTNCATTATAAACAAACATTTTCTCCAACAAGTGCTTATATGCAATTTTTGTTTTGTAACAAGAATTGAGGAATAGAATTTGCATCACAAAACCTGCCTCCTCAGCCTAAAAGTACTTGGGAGGCTCAGAAGGAGAGAACAACATGGAAATGAAAGTAGCAGTTGAATACTAGATTCTGTACAGCCAATGTGCCAAATAAGAGACTGTTGAAGCAAACTTGGATGGCAGAGAGCAACATGTGTTTTCATAAACTATTCCATGAATTATTTAAAATGCTTTATGTACATCAAAGATAATTATTTCAAACTGATTTATGAACAAAACAGTGACCCTGAAATAGCTCAGTTGGTTAGAGCGTGGTGCTAAAAACAAGACAGTTGTGGTTTTGATACCCATTCCTTGAAGAGTTGGACTCAGTGATCCTTGTGGGGCCCTTCCAACTCAGAATATTCAGTGACCATCTAAATATGCCAATAAAAATATTTATCAGAAATAATTTAACCTGGAAAGGTTCCTTTGAAAAAGTTTTGTTTAAATGCATCAGTGAATGTTTGTGCTTTTGCTCCACAATCATCTTAAGTATGTCTATTTAGCTTGTATTTCCATCCTTTTGTAATTGTTTGTATAAATAAGTTCTGGGAGTGAATTGTGTAAATATACCACTAATGTAAGTCCCCAGTCACAACTTACCTTCACTTCACCATGATATCTATTTTATTATCCCAAGTATAAATAACCGTGTCAGTATTTTCTTGTTAGTAATAAAATGTGTACACATCAATTGATGTTTATGTTGGCAATAGTTCTCATATCAATATACATGCACTAAGAAAAACAGTGATCCAATATGATCATGTTTCATTAAAGCGTTTGGAGCTTCCTGGTAGTCCCTGAACTCCACTTTTCATACAAACAATGCTAAAACTGTATTGAGTTAAAACATTAAAGTCTTCCCTGCTGATGATTGCACATATACTGAAGAATTTATATATTCAAATTACAATATGTTTCCTTAGAAAAAAATGCGAAA
>WEKX01000575.1:0-30436 GCA_013390025.1 Pitta sordida
CCCACAATGGAACAATGACAGCTGTAGTCAAATGGGAAAATAAACAAGCGCAAGCGGGGGTGCCTAGTTCAAGGGAAAAACCAGGGCACCTCCAGGATTCCAGAGGCAGAAGAATAGAGTTCAGGGTAGGCAAAACAGTGGAGTAACAGCCAGTGATCCTTTCCTGATATGTCCAAGGGGCTGCAGGGAGATCCAACAGTCAGCAGGGGAAAAGCTGTGCTGAGATGAGGTATCAAAGGTCCACGTGGTTCTGGGCAAAATGGCGGCGGTGGAGATCAGAGGTGAAAACGAGGTATCCTCAGTCCAGAAGGCCCAAGAACCTCCCTCCTGTAAGCCCAGCAGCTGTAGTTATAGGGCCTGTCATGAAAGCCAGGCAGAGGTGGATGGGTTAACAAACTCATAGATATATTGGTAGAATCAAATCTTTTAAGAATTTTACATACCATGGATGCTATAGGAGGTATGCTCTTTCTCCAGACAAAGAGAAGCAATTGTTCTGTCTTGAGAAAAAGAGAACTTTATATATTTCCAGGGAGAAAAAAGTATAGTAGTCATGTTTAAATGGGAGAGATTCAGAACCCATGGAAATCAATGGAACTTGCTCAATGCACTTTTCATCAGGTCCATAAATAGAATTGCTTTGTGAATCACTATATCACAGCAACTCAACAGAAACTTCTTCAGAGGATTTACTAAACTTGCAGAGTTGGAGCACTGGAATTTCACTGAAAGTAGAGAAAAACTCCCACATGTGATTTGGATTCTTGCAGAGTGTCCCATTCAGAATGCAAGAGAGAGAAGGAAAGAGTATGCTTGGTATTGTTGCAGGGATTAATTACCTTAGCACTGCTTGTATGTAGCACTGCTTCCCCACAACTGGGATACTTTGGTAGGAAAGCTTCATTTTTTTCTCAAGAGCCATGCTGGCTGCTAGATTGGTAACTTAGATGAAACCACATCAGTCCTATGTGGGGAGCTTAGCTAAAATTTTCTGTGCTTACAGATACCTTCTAATTTAGATGGATAGCACATAGCTATTATTTACTAAGTGTTTCAGGACCTGCCTTCAGGATTCGGAAAAAGTGACAGTTCACCCCATCATGTGGCAGACGCAAAGTGTAAGAGGTTTCTTCTGCTTTTCATATCTCAGTTTTTTCATGTTTCCATTACAGAGCAAAGCCTTCTAACATTAAATCCGCCTTGATGACAGAATGAACACAGAAATGAGCAGGCTCATAGCCAGAATGGACCATCTCCTCCGTGGCAATACTGTAATACCTCAGTACTTCGTGGATCACCTATCATGGCTTCAGATCTTCAAAAGTTTTTTCTGCAAAGGCGTCTCAATGGTTTGTGGCATTTTCCCCTCTGCTCATGCCCAGAGTGTCTCTGCCACACCGCAGGGCGGGACCAGCCAGCACCAGGGAGCAGGACTGGCGGACCCAATGCGGCAGGGCAGCTCTCTCTGGGATGGCCCAGAGACCCTCACTTATGAGTGTTGTAAAGGTTATATGGTTTCAGTGCTTTATAGTGGCCACCTGTCACAGGGCTGTGACAGGTCTCCCTCCTCTGGGCACGGGCCTACCGGAGTTACCACCACTGCCCGTCCCAGGTTCAGCTCCTGCTGCTCATAGTGCAGGGCAGTGAGAAGCAATCAACTGGGCTGATAACACGGGGGCAAAACCCAGAACCCCAGACTCTTGCTCGCAGCAGCAGCAGCCCGCAGCCACCCCTGCCACCCATCTTGTGGCGGTGAGGGGGCCACGGGCTGCCCCTTGCAGCAGGAGGTGCGGGAAGGCAGCACTGACAGTAGGGCTGTCAGTAGTGGCAGAGCATGCAGCCTGCCCAGATCCTACCCTTTGGAGTTGCTGCCTCACTTTTCCTTCTGGCTCAGCTCCTTACAAAGACCCAGAGCCACAGCAAGAGCCAGATTTCCAACTGGAGCCTGGTGCTGTGCTTGTGTAAAGATGTGACACAGGACAGCCTGATTCTGGTTCCAGGCAGGCACAAACACTGCCTCAACTCGCAAGAGACCAGGCACCAGGCTTGCTTCTGAACAGAAGCAGTGCAATGCTGGCTGGTCCAGGTTACGGGTAAGCACAAACACCACCTCTGCCCACAAGCTCTACCTATTCCAACTCAAGCCTTATCCTCAGCTCTGTGACTATACCTGTCTAAGGGAAATTCAGGTCTATAATATTTTATCCTCATTGACATGCATATGGTATTTAAGCACTCTTATTCAGATGCTCAAAACTCAAAAAAAACCCAATTATTTTTTCTACACTTTGTCTCCTCTGCATCTATGTATTTTTTGTGTATTCCCTTCATGTCAGGTCCCTTGGTTCTATGTAATGCCTCTGTTATTGCATGGGAGAGACAACACACCATCTTACTGTGGTATTTCTATACACAAAGAGCAGTCAGATCTTTCCACTTCAGACAATTGTATTTTATACGGAAAACAGTAATAGCTGCAGCAATGCTATAGAAATAGCTACAAGACTAAGGTGTTCTCTGTCAGAATAGCGTTGTGATCACCATGACTAGTAAGTTATTTCATTGCAAAAGCCTTGCATCTAAAATGAGCAAGCCAGCACAGATAGATGTTACACATATACCAAAAAATTCACCTGTGAAAGACAAGAAACATTCAAGTTTTTTGCCTCCTTTTCATAGAAGAACAGAAGATACAGCCATTACTCAACTGCAAAATTTCTGTATTACTTCTCCCAGGCATATCATATTTACTTATACAGCATATGCAACAAAACAAAGAGTATTACTTCATCCTCCTTATCCTGTTCTGACTGTAAAGAGTATGCTTAGGAATTCCCTGTTGGGTGTCTCCACTGACTGGCATATCTAACTTCCAAGATATCCAACTTTCTCAAGATTTAGATTGGAAAACTTTCTAGCTCATAATGTACAGACTCAGATCGAGTGCACCCCTCCAAAAATCAGTAAGGAAAGTTAATGAAGAGCTCTTACTGCATGTGCAAGAATAGAGCTAGGCTCTCTGCTTGCCAGCAAATCAAAGATCAGAGGATTCTGAAGCAGGACATATGGTTGCACAGAACTGCTCTGGCTGGTTGTTTCACACTAGAAAAAGGATCTGGCAAATAAGGAAGAGGATACATACAGAGAGTGTGTCATGTGTCAAAATACTACTGTGAAAGGAGACTTACAGTAGAATTCAAAAAGACTTTTCCCTTTATGATATCCTCTACATAGGTCTCTCGTATTTCTCAGATTTGCCTGCTGGGGTGTTGGGTGGCAGAGGAGTGTTGCTCCTTCTCAAGTCCGTACTTATTAGTAAATGATGAGAAGGTAACATTTAAAAACTGAGGCTGTCATGCAACATCTAGTACATATATATTCATACTTCTAACCCCCTTCTTCATTAATTGCAGCTGAGCTTATGTCCCTAAATAGGAAAAAAGAGAGGAATTGTTGCATTGCTATGATTAGGCTGAAAAAACTACATCATATTACAATGAGGGCAGTGAAACACTGGAACGGGATGCTCAGAAGGGTTGTAGATGTCAAATCCCTGGAAATGTTTCAGGTCAGGCCAGATGAGGCTTTCAGCAACCTGGTCTAGTGGAGGATGTTCCTACCCATGGCAGAGAGTTGGACTAGATGACCTGTAAAAGCCCCTTCCAACTCAGACCATCCTGTGATTCTATGTGAAAATTAAATCACAAAGATAGTTTTCACAATGACCAGGACTGCTCTCTGAACTTATATATTTATTTCATAACCACTGCTGTGAAAATTAATTTCTCAAAGTATCAAACTAATCATACTGCCACTGTTTTTGTCAATCTTATGAAAAGGTACTAAGCATTGTGAAATTATTAACACTGACTTCTCTCCACTCTTCCTCCAGTAACAGGCTGGTTTCTTGTGTCTTTCATTTCACTAACTGTGCAAATTTTCCAGCAGTGAGACTGCTTCTGTAAGCAACATTATAGAGCAAATGCAGTACCCACTTTCTGGAGTTGATTACTATCTTTTACATGGAGAAAAAGACAGATCCAGCTGAAGATCTCATATTGCAGAAAAATCAAGGCAGCCACAATTACCACTGTATTCATTTGCTAAACCCTTCAGTTGAAATTTTAATTACACTAGGACAAAAAATTTTGTTCATTAAAGCTCAATTAAATTAATCTGAAATTCAAGATAGTAGCATTGTGCATTGTTGTAGTACAGCCAAATTACAGTTGAAATATAAACTCTCTTCATTGTTTTCCTCTGACAGAATGAACATTTCTTCACGTGTCATACCAGCATTTTCTTTGGCAACACAAAAAAATTTTGCAAAAAATGTTTGGATATTTTTAACTCATCACAAACAGTCTCATCATAAACAGAATACATTTGAAAACAAAACAGAAGTCTGTGTGTTTTCATGGTAAAGGTCTCTATAATGGTATTACTGAGAATATTTTCCCTTTCTGACCACAGAAAACTTGCCTCAGAGTACACATCTTATAATCAAAGCTTACACATCACTAGCCTTACTTTATTCAGTCTGAGGTCTTTTAGGCACTCACTCTTTTTATATGACAAAACTGGGTAGAAGTAACCACACCTTTTCCTTCAAAACATTTCTTGGCTATCCCTGGGTTATTTTAGACAGATGTTGGTTTCAGGTGTTCTCAAAGACCTTCAGCAAAAGAGATTTCGCAGTACATACCACAGCACTTTATTCTTCTTAACAGAGCTGTCCCTCAACTGGTGACAAAAACAAGGGACTTTAACTGCATTTCTGCATTAATTACCTGCTTGTCTTGGTGAGTTCTGCTTGTCTTGGTAAGCTGTGCTATTTCAACTAAAATCATTTTCTTCCCTGTTGACATCTATGTTTAAGGCTTTATTGTGCATTTTATAAATCTTTGTGTTGTTACTGTAATTAGCATGGGAACTGCCACAACTATTAACATCCAGTCAGGCTGCCTTAGGCAGAGCTCTCTCTTGGAAAGTAGTATTTCAGTCACACTATTCATGATTAACTGCACAGGTCTTCAATTTACCTAGGGAACAAGTAGTTTTTCACAATAAGTTTGGAAGAAAAGTTCTCCTTCAAGCAATACAGCTCTCTCAGTCCCCAGTATCTTTGCAGTAGTTTTTTATTCTATGTAGAGAACAATGTGTTGGTAATAAGAAAAGTTTCATGTGATGACAAAATGTGACTAAGCAAAAATTGACAATATCTGGGGACTTAATTATTGAGTGAGGCTTGGTAGTTTCCTACCAAAGATTGTAAAGAAGCTGTTCCTGAAAGTCGGGGGAAGAAGAATCAATTACTTCCTCAATGACTGTTTAAGCTAAAAGTCTGCTTAAAAATTAGGTTTTCAATTACTTCTTTTTTAAAATGATGAAAATCTTTTATAAAGGGCTCTACTCCTTGTACTTAATTGAATAATACATCCAATTTTATTAAATCTCAATGAGATTAAGAGGATATCTTGTTCATGTCACCAGCCAACCAATAATCAAATCACAAGAAGAACAGAGAGCAGAGTGATGACAGGCCATTGTAAGAAAGACAGCTTCTAATTCATCACCACTACTATCCACCACAATTTAAGACATAAACCCCTTGTCATGGGAGGAGGTTTAACTTTCTCTTCTAGGAGCTTTAATGGGATGTTTTTGTTCAATTTTAACTGAAGACATTTTCAGCATTTCATCTAAAGCCATCTAAATCATGGTTTTCCATATTGCCTTGGGAAAAAACCCGGGAACCCGCTTTCATTTAAAATTATTTAGATGTACATTGATCTATCTGCCACAAGACAACTTTCTGAAGGTGCTTTTTTCAAGTAGGTGGTTTAAAAATGTTCTTTGGGTCTGTAGGGCTTAGTGGAGATTATTCTTATTTTCTAAAAAAAATTTGACTAAACTTATGTGACAAAACAGTTGATTATTGCATCTTCTAGCTAATCTAAAAGGAGAGAACCATTAAGAATTACTTTGGCTTATCCTTTCTTTTAAAGAATGTGCATTTTCAGTCATTCAAGAAAAAATTACTTTCCATTTATGCACCGGAACTGCCCAATTCTACCCCATAAAAACATGATTAGAACAGATAGGACTAAGAAGTATTTGTATTCGCTTGTTTCACTTTGCTTCAAAAGAAGATAATCAGGATTAATTTTACTGTAGAGCAGAGAGTCTTTTATGAATCCATAAATTCTAGTTAAAATCCAGTGAACATTAATTCTGAATACTTTGGTTCCCTTCTGTGATCTATGAATTATTTTATTTCTTCAGTAAATTGTGCCTGTGTACAGCCTGTGTTGTGCTTTCATTCTCCCCCTGCTTTATTATTTCAGTGCTTTTAGAGCTTGTGAGCAAAAGGAAATGCCCTATGTTGCAGGAATCCATTGTATTTTGTTTCCAAATAGTTTTCTCAATTTCTGCAGCAGCCAACTCTTTTCCTATAAACAAACACCCCAATCAAACAAATAAAACCTCCAAACACAAACAATCTTCCCTGCAAGAAAAGGACTCAGACAGTTGCCTTGCATTGGTACAGTAAAAGAAAAGGTATGCATGTTCCTATTGAGGGATATGTATAACATTACAGAATACATCTGATGAAAAATTCAGCTACTTCAGGTGTTGTGTCATTGATCCGATATCAGTGTGTAATTTACTGCATTTCACATGTAAAGACAAATAAAAAATCAGATACTGAAGGTAAATTAGTGTTCTATTTCAGCAAAGTGACCACTTGTTGCTAAGTATAATTTGTTATCTTTAAGGACTCCTAATGACAAAATTACCATCAGATGGAATCCCACCACAGCTTTCCTTAGCTCTTTGACAAAACTACTAAAAGATTTTCAGTTCAAAAGGTTACACTGTTGATGAGTTTCTGACGTTTTGAGTTTTATCTGAGTACACACTGAGAAGTACATTTTACATTCAGAGGCTACTGCTCAAAATGTCTAGATTCATAACCTGGGTTTTCTTACCAAAATTCTGTTTTAGAATTAGGTCCTCATATATGTGGGAATAAATTCAGTAAGATTCAGCTCATGAATCATGATACAAAGTGAGAGAAAGCAACAGGCAAAAACTTGTTTTTTATGGATATACAGTTATATCCCATCATTTGCAAGGAATGGGTCAGGCCATGGGACTCGTGAAAAGCTAAAGTCGCAAAGAAATGCAGGTCATTAATATGCATGCAGGCCATGCCCATTGCTCCACCCCCTGGCACTCCAGAGCTCTGCGGGAACTTTTCTGCTTCTCCCCTTGGGCTCTCTGAGCACAGGGGAGCAAAGGGAACCATTTCTGAACCCCCTCTGACTCGAGAGATGCCCCCCCTCCGAGAATCCGTGGGCCTCTCCGGGCCGCCACAACTGTGCGCCCACAGCCCAAACCCCACTCTGCTTCCCCCTCCCCTTGACCCTGGTGCTCGTGCCCGGGCACTGCAGCCCCGCGGCCACTCTGCACTGGCAGTCCACGCTGGCAGCCTCTGCGAGGTGTACTGGCCCTATGGCTGCGCTGTGCTGAGACGCCCAGGCACTGGCCATGGGGATGGAGCAGCTACGCGGGGTTTGGGCTGTGTGCGTGCAGTCGCGGCGGCCCGGAGAGGCCCGCAGATTCTTGGGGGGGGCGGATATGGTCTCCCGAGTCAAAGGGGGCTCAGAAACCTGGCTCCTGCCACCACACATGCTCGTCATTCCTCCACGGCAGGGAAGGGGTGTCCCCAGTGGGGGGGGGTCAGACTGGTATCGGAGTTTCCTTCCCTTTAACATCCACCGCTCGTGGGAGAGGCAGTGCTGCCTGTACAATCCCAGAGGGCAGAGATAGCTGTCCCCTCCCAGCACACAGCGCTTGCCCCCCCTCGCTTGCCTCACTCTTGTGGGGCAGTTTCCCAGGTCAGGGACGGGGGCACGATGCCGCCATTGCAAGCGCCCTCCCTGCAGGGCAGAGTGAGTCCCACCCCACAGGCAGCACCACCCCTCGGCAGAGCAGAGGCACTGCGCATGCGTGAGCCGGCTAAACTCGCAGACATCTGAATCAAAATTGCGAGAAATTTGCTTCGCAAATAGTCGGGGTCGTAATGGAGAGGTCGCAATGCAACGAGGATTCACTGTATATCCATATTAAGCTGGAAAAAATCCATGTTGACATAGTACTTTTTAATTGTACATGCTACTTACAATTTTTTCAGAATCATGTTTTTTATTATGAAAATCACCAAGCTTATTACCTCTAATGCAGTTACAGGTCAATATTCTTGTAATATACTACCACTGAAATATTAAAAGTAGAACAAAAAGGATATTCATGTAGTGCACTGACACTTCAAGAATCTGCACAGAACTGTGTAGAACTCAGTTATCCATCCCACCTAGGCCTTAAAAACTGCTGGGGAAGGGAGTACCAGATAGAAAGGAAATTACTTTGGCTAAGGGCTATATGCAAAACATAAGACACAAAATTCACATTAAAAGAAATGTAGCAAAATGCAAAGCAGTATTTTTGCTACAGGGAAATACCACATAATTCACTAGAGAAAATTGATTACATGGCGTGACAACAGTAAGGGGATGCCAGAGACTGTTCTCATAGCAGAACTAAGCTATCATTGCTGTATTGTTAAAATTTTCATGGGGAAAAACTTGCAGCTTTTTCCCAGTCAGCTCTCACTTTAGTGTTATACAGCATTTACCAAGTGATATTCACCCCCATTCTGCATTTGAAAAATCTGGTGTTTCTCTCAGTGTAAACGTTCATCCTTTCTCATTTAAAGTACTGTCAGTCACATCAAACAAATTCCTGGAACAGTATTTGCTCCAGAATCAGAACTGCTCTTTCACTACAATGCTATGAGAAGAGTAGAGATGTACTTGTCTCAGGCCTGAACTATCATTTCCTCTTTGACTATTAAGGTATGAGACTGGTAAGGAAGGGGAAAAGACAAGCCAGAGAAGTTGCACTACTAGTGAATACATCTCTGATATATCCCAGAATATCTGGTAAAAAATGGCCAAAGCAGGAAAAAAATTGGGTAAGCTGTACCAAACCTTTTGATCACTCCTTCCCCAGGAGTCATAGCCATGTAAGATGCTTCACTGGCCCAATGGTTACATCTCTTTTTCATCTGGAAACTTTGTAACTTGTCACTAAAATAATTTGTTTTAAATCATTGAGAAATCAATTGTGCTGACATACAAGTATTGTGTTCGTCCAGTGCCTCTCAGTAGCTATCATGTCCTTTCTTTTAAAACACATCATGAAATTAACAATTCTGATAGCAAGTGATTAACCTCCTGGGGTTTCTCAATTGGTTTCTTGTGTCTTCTTAAAACATTATTAATTGACATGAATTTTCTCATTACCATCCCAGGAATTTATTTGATGGACACTTCACAGTGAAAATGTCTGCAATAGAGTTTTCCATTTATTTGTCATAAAATGCCTGTTGTAACGTATCTTTGAGGAATAAATGGACACAAGGGGGTCAATTGATAAGAGTGGACAAGAGATCACTACAGAATATGCCAACTTTATTGGAAAAAGACATAAATATATAATATATGTGCATATAAATATTAACATGTATATATTAACTTAAACTGTATGAGATGTATATGAAGAGATATACAGTTGGCCCTCGATTATCGTGGAACTGCAGGTCTCCCCAGCTCCTGCAAAGCCCTTGCTCTGTGAAGACAGACAGCTTATTAATATGTAAATTAGCCCATCATGTCACCCCACTCACCCCCAGAGTGCTCCAGCAGTGTGTCAGCTCTGCCCCTCTGTGCGTCAGCATGTGTCAGAGGCTCTCGGTGCCTGCCAGCACCCTGTGTCATTAAAAAACCCCTTGCCTCTTAGCCATGCATGCTGGCACTGGGACAAGCCTGCCCACTCCGCTCGTCCGGGCACCAGGGGAACTGCCCATGCTGACACACCACTGGAGCACGCTGGGGCTGAGGGGAACGGCATGGCAAGTGGGGCTAATTTGCATATTCATGACTATCTATAGACATGACTGTCTATCTCAGTGGTCGCATATGCACCATGAACCAGAGCGCTGTCTCTGTGGAGAAAACACTTCATGTAAAAGTGAACCCATGAAAATCAAATCACGAAGTAGTGAGGGTTTACTGTACATATGTATGAATTAAAATGGCAACAGCACACAATAGGGAACTCCCTCAACAAACAGAAACCAAAGACCACTAATACAGCACAAGAGATGTCCCACAGAAAGAGTGGAGAGCTGCCAAGGTCAGCAGGAATAGAAGCTGCCGCCGGGAAACAGCCAGGGAATCTTACTGTCTCTGTTCAGGGACCAACTGGGCCCTTGAGATGGAGTTCTCACAGAAGGAAGACAACCAGCAGACAAACCCAGATGAACAGGGAAGCTGATATATGGAACTCCGACGCCTCCTCTCCCTCTGTGGTTCTAGCAGCAAGAAAACAGCAGGCAGGGAAGGGTGGAACCAATGGGAGGCAGGAAAAATGGCAGTAGTGAGGTCCAAGAGTGCTGGTAGAGCTGAGCATCAGCTGCAGTACTTCTCCAAGGCAGAGCTGGGCAGAGAAACATCTGAGACTGTTCCTGTGTATATGAAGGGTATCTAAACCTGGCATTCCCAAAGGGAACCCACAAAAACAGTCTTCCTGGGAATCAATGCTCCATCCCCCTGTATGGAGCCGCTCTCCGTAATTTATCAACAGTCCTGGCTTACTGATGATTACTGGAAGACTGGAACTTGTGATACCCATCCACAAGAAGGACCGGAAATATGATCTGGGTGATTTTAGACCTGTCAGCCTGACCTCAGTCCCAGGTAAACTCATGTAACAGATAATCCCGTGTGCTATTACACAGCAACTGCAAGATAACTATGACATTAGATCTAGTCAACATGGATTCAGGAGAGGTAGGTCCTGCTTGACCACCCTGATCTCCTTTCATGAACTGGTGATTCACCTGGTTGATGACAGAAAGGCTGTGGATGTTGTGCACTTGGATCTCAGCAAAGCCTTCCACACGGTTTCCTATAGTAAACTTC
Organism: Pitta sordida; assembly: GCA_013390025.1. Classification (NCBI taxonomy): domain Eukaryota; kingdom Metazoa; phylum Chordata; class Aves; order Passeriformes; family Pittidae; genus Pitta; species Pitta sordida. Next base: position 11,052 of record WEKX01000575.1, read on the forward strand.
AGAAGAAACTCTCAGAGTGTGGATTGGATAAGAGCATTCTGTGCTCGGTTAGGAATTGGTCGGATGGATGAGCTCCAAGATCGTTGGTAAATGGTGCCACATCCAACTGATGTGAGTCCCACTCACTAGTGGAGTCCCACAGGGATCAGTGTTAGGCCCAGTACTGTTTAATACCATTATTGATGGCATGGACGGGGGAATCGAGTCCACCATTAGCAAGTTTGCAGATAATACCAAGTTGGGGGAGAATGTTGAACTGTCAGAGGGTTGAAAGGCCTTTCAGAGGCACCCTGACAGGCTAGAGAGATGGGCAGATTCTGATAGCATGAGCNTCTCATTGAAATGGTCTACTCAGGGAGGTGGTGGAGTTGCCATCCCTGGAGATGTTTAAGAAAAGTTTGGATGAGGAACTCACTGACATGGTCTAGATAATGGGATGATTGGATAGGGAGTTAGGTCACTCTATTAAAAAAAAAATAAAAAAAAGAGAACGAAAAAGAAATAAAAAAGAAAAAAAAGTGATGATGACGTGACGCTGAGATTAGCACCAGGGTTATGGGTTCAGCCTCTGTTTGGGCATTCACTTAGGACTTGGACTTGATGATCCTTGTGGGTCCCTTCCAACTCAGAATATTCTGTGATTCTGTTATTTAGTTTCTATTGACAAAGGCAGTGAGTTTTACTACAACTCCAAGAATTCACTGCGTTGCCACCTTGACTTCCCAGAGTTCCCAGGGGCAGCTCTGGGAGAGAATTCTGGGGAGAGAACCCCCAAATTCAGCAAACATAGTGGTGGCTGTTTTCAGTCACATGGCTATCCTCCAGAGCTGGTAAGGAACACCCTGAGATATTTCCCCTCTCCCCCAGGTGATGCCCAGGTCCAGACTCTGCATGGGCTGGGCCACGAGAGCCCCTCGCTGGCTACCCCTCTGACTAATGCTACCCCTCCCCGGCAGGACGAAAGAAGAGGAAAAAACCTGATAAAAAACTTTTTGAACATCCAAAAAACCTCCTACCCACTGCATGACAGAGTGTCACAGAACAAAGTGCTGAAACTTGAGATGGATGCACACTGGTCATGTTTATGGATAAGAATTGTGGTCTATATACACCGCTACAGTAGTTGTCAATATACTCAGCTGTTAAAGCCCAGTCAAATAAGGGGTGAATTTGCCTGAGATACAGGCTCTTCATTGATTGTTTCAAAATCTTTGGTTGCTGTAGCACTGCATCTCAGACAGCCACCCTCTTTTATTGACAAGATCTCATAGAGCCCATCATCCATTTAAATCATCTTTTATTACAACTGTTCCAAAATACTGGAAAAGAACTTCTGCATGTTGTGTCTTGGTTCTGCTTGTTCTCTAAGTGCACAACAATGCTTCCATGACTGTCTCAGTGAAATTCTACAGCCCAAAGTTCTTTCTGCAAAGATTTACCTCCACTTAGAGTTACTATCTCATGTAGCCTCTGCGTGACTCTCCCTTGGCAGAAAGGAGATACTGAAGACTTTTGTTCATGTAGTTCTTTGTGTTATATGACAACATAGTTCTGTTTGCTTTTCAAATGCATTTTCTGAACCAGCTAACATTGCATCTCATTCACTAACTTCTCTAAGCAGAGACATGATTTCTGGACACCTACCCAAAACCAAACAGGAAGGTGGTACCAAAGCTGTGAGCTCGTGCCACAATATGCTATTCTATGTTGATATGTTTCAGCTGTGAATGACAAGGGTGAAAGTAAGACAATTGAAAACCTCTCATTTTCTGGTTTTAGCCCATGGCAGTACTTACCACTGTTTCCTGTAGTTATGTTGTTATTCAGTAATCTCCAAAATGCAGTACAGTCTATATACTTTTTTTTATCTCTTCCCCATCTACAGATCATACCAGCATTGTACATAAACATATGAAGCAGAAGATACTCTGCCTGTCTCATACCACATCACAGAATCACAGAATCACAGAATCAGTAAGGTTGGAAAAGACCACAGAGACCATCATATGGCAATATCATAAGGCAGTAGGTAAATAAAAGTCCACAAAGGGAGCATGGAGGCCTAATTAGGCCTTTCCCTTTCCAGAGACCTCTATCTTTTGCATCTTAGCTCCGTATGGTTGTCAAAGAAAAATAGGAAGTTGTCCGTTTTCCTACTTGTGTGCTTGAAGCTGGAAGAATCGGCTCATTTTCTTCTGCCCTTTACTGGGAGACCTTAAAGGGAGATACAAAACTAGATAGGCAGAGAACAGAATGGTGCCATCCTTTCCTCTGAGGCAACTTAACACCTGAATTAATTAAAAGAGACATTCAGCATGGAAATATATCTTAGTGCTATTTTAATATGTCGATAGTAAAATGAGATTGTTCTCTGCTACTTCTTTCCAGCTAAAAGAAAATAAATATTAAATTCACCTGTTGCCACTTTTACTCACCTAATAGGACTCAAAGGAAAACAAGAGGGTCATGCAAGCCACCCTTGTTTGCCGTATCTGGACTGGACTGAGGTTAACAGCTTTTATTACTCAGGTTCACTACATATGCCCAGAGGAAAAAGGGATTACAATGGGCTACTTCAGACATGAAAGCTTTTCAAAGATGATTTTTTTCTATTGCATTGTTCCTTGAGCCTTTTCTCCACAGTAATGTAGCATGACTTTGCCATCAACAGTTAATACTGTGCCAAAAAATGGCCTTCGGGAGTGCAGTACCTCTTCTCTGTTTCTCTTTTCTGTAAACTCCTGTGCATCCCAGAGAGTCGTCATGGTGATTCTTCCCCACAGTTACTCTAGTGATTAGATCTGTAAGGAAAACATGAGGAAGTTTCAAGCATTATGTTTCTTCTAGGAAAATTTTGGCACTTCTTCCATAGCTCATATTTTGCATCCTTAACTCTAGCATAGTACAGTAACACCTCACCCTTCACGTGGAACAGGTCTCCCCAAGGTCCCTCAAACTGTCAAGTTTGCAAACACGTGTGGGTCATTAATATGCATACAGGCCATGCCCGTCACTCCACCCCCAGCCAATCAGGAGCGCTGGGGAGTGTTTTCAGCTCCTCCCCACAGGCTCTCTCAGAACAGGGGAGCAAAGGGAAGCATTTCTGAGCTCTCCCTGCCTGGGGAGACCCCCTGGGAATCCCTCAACTTCTCTTCAGCCAAGCTGTTGCTTTGGTCAGCACTCATGGAGCCTGGGAAACCTTAACTTTGCAACACTGCAACACCCAGGGCCTCTTATGGTGGGGGGTGGCGTCAGTGTCAAGAGTTTCTTTCCCTTTAACATCTATCAGTCCCAGGAGCGAGAGCAGTGGCTGTATGGAACCACCAGAGCACCGCTTCCCCCTGCTGCAGCGGAGGGAGGGCATGGGGGAACAGAAGCCTCCTTCTGGTGCTGCAGCTGCAGCAGCTGCATGGGCATGTCCCAGCACTGCACTGTCCCAGCACACAGCGCTTGCCCAACTGCTGCCGCCGCCAGCCCTCTCTCACTTTCCATGGGGCTATGTTATCACCAGGTGTGCCGGGCACACAGCCCCTGGGCACAGGCTGCATCACCTTCCCCTCCTGTAGTCATGGAAACAGTAACGTGCACGGCATGGGTCAGTCCCCGGCTGGGCTTAGATTAACAGGGGATAGCATGGCTTGTGGCAGTGCTGCACTGTCTCTCAGTGGCTACCTGGGGCATCCCATGGCGTGAGCCTTCCACTACAGGGACAGGGGATGGAGACACACAGGAGCAGGCAGGGACTGAGGGCACGGAGCCATGGGAGCAAGGGGCATTGTGCGCCCTCCCCGTAGGGCCGGGCCTGTCCTGCCCCACAGGGAGAACCTGCACCACCCCTCAGTGAAGCAGAGGNTGCACGGCATGGGTCAGTCCCCGGCTGGGCTTAGATTAACAGGGGATAGCATGGCTTGTGGCAGTGCTGCACTGTCTCTCAGTGGCTACCTGGGGCATCCCATGGCGTGAGCCTTCCACTACAGGGACAGGGGATGGAGACACACAGGAGCAGGCAGGGACTGAGGGCACGGAGCCATGGGAGCAAGGGGCATTGTGCGCCCTCCCCGTAGGGCCGGGCCTGTCCTGCCCCACAGGGAGAACCTGCACCACCCCTCAGTGAAGCAGAGGCACTGCTCATGCATCAGCCAGGAAGATTTGTGAATCACTGAGGCAGGTCTGCAAGAAAAATTCTCACAAGTCAGCGAGGTCTCAATGGAGAATTCGCAATGCAGTGAGGTATTACTGTAATGTAAATGCAGACAAACACAAAACCTGTTTTTTTCTACTGACAAATCTGGGGAGAAAGATTTAAAACCTCATCCTGTATAGCCGACTTTCCATCTTTACAGAAGGACCAGATCTTTGGGAACTCAGCACTGGTCAGACCACATCTTGAGTACTGTGTCCAGTTCTGGGCTCCCCAGTTTAAGAAGGATGTTGAGCTGCTTGAGAGGGTCCAGAGAAGGGCGACAAGGATGGTGAAAGGACTGGAGGACAAGACCTATGGGGAGTGGCTATGGGAACTGGGGTTGTTCAGCCTGGAGAAGAGGAGACTCAGAGGTGACTTCATTGCTGTTTACAACTACCTGAGGGGAGGTTGCCGCCAGGTGGGTATGAATCTCTTCTCTCAGGCTGACAACACCAGGACAAGAGGACATGGCCTTAAGCTATGCCAAGGGAGGTTTAGACTGGATGTTAGGAAGAGGTTTTTCACAGAGAGAGTGATCTTTCATTGGAATGGTCTGCCCAGGGAGGTGGTGGAGTTGCCATCCCTGGAGGTGTTTAAGAGAAGAATTGATGAGGAGTTCAGTGACATGGTCTAGTTGGTGGGAGGCTTGGATGGATGGAGCGTGGTGCCCATGGTCCCACGCTCGTCGGCCTGATCCCTGGGTGGGCGTTTGCTTGTGAGTTGGACTAGATGATCCTGTGGGTCCTTTCCAACTCAGAATTACCTGTGAACCTGTGAACAGAGATAGCTGTTCCTTGAGTCAGTGCAGCAATTGGCATCAGGAATCTATTCCTAAAGGAATCCAGTCACTAATTTGCTGGTACATTTCACAGCCATTTGCTTGTACCATAAGAAATTGGATCCTCAGGCATCTTGGGTTCTGCAGAAGACTGTGAACAAATCTCATTTGCAGAATCTGCTACCCCTATTTCTTTTCCTTCCAGCTCCATGAATTCTCCCTATCATTCTCCAACTCATTACACTTATGTACTTAAGTACCTAGTTTGGGTTGGGGCTTTTTTCCTTTATTTTTGTTGTTTGTGGGTAATTTTTCCCTCCTGTTTTTTTATACCACAGCAGCAGCATTAGCAAGCCATTGAGAACAAATGAGAGGCTGTCCCTGTGTCCTAGTCAAATAACTAGAGGGAACAAGAAAAGGACAGAAGGGTCTCCCTGACTTCAAGACTTGCAAAATCAGTGCTGAGTTGACTGTGTTGGCAATATGTGCACAGTCCATTCCATCACTTTAGATGGGCACTGTGGTGGAACAAGCACTGCAAGTGGTACAGGTTCTTCTAAGACTTTATCTTAGAGCCCATCCACAGACTACACAGTTTATGATAGCTCAGTAAAATGACAAACATCTACAGAAACACTTCACAAACCTAATTCTAAAATATAATTGGAATCACTCCTTCCTTCATCCACCATCAAGTCCCTGTTTCACTGTAAAAAGGAACCACAGAAGTTATCAAATAAATGCCTGGGAAAAATTGAGATAGAAGGAAGGATGTTTTTTTCCATAATCCCCCTCCTCCAAATCCTTCCAGAAGTCCAAACTACTTGAAGTAGTGATTCCTGACTATTTCAGACAGAAACTAATGCATAACAATTTCATCTGCAGGATAACTAAATTGCCAAAGTTTTTAGTAACTCAAAATGTGCTCTTAAAAAAGTTTCTGCAGCTACCAGCTCTTCCTACAAATCCAGATATAGAGGAAATCCACTAAAGTATTGAGAATCTCAGCAGCATGGCTGTAGAACAATTCAGTCTGATAGTAACAGCAACACTATAACCAAGTGGACTATGTATACAACAGCTAAGATGAACTCCAGTGAAATTTTTATGCCCTACCATAACACCATCATTTTATTTTTGCTAGATGTGTCAAGAGAAAAATTATACCTAAGGCATTTAGAATCCAAAACTGGAAGCCTCAGAGATGGCTTTTGAAATGTGAAGGTGTGTTATAAATTTATCAGATGGTTGTACATTTTTTAATGAAATGCCTTTTGTGCAGATGCACAGAAAATATTCCTCTTGACCACACTATGCAAGTTTTCTTCCCTGTCAATATGCTTTTTAAATATTAAGTATTAAATAATATTAATAATATATAATAATAATAAGTTTAAATACTTCAGCTGTTTAACAGGAAACAGAAATACCACTAGAAAATTTAGAGGCTGGATAAAAAACAGCATTCCATTCCAGGAAGTGAAATTATCATTTTACCTGTTATCAAAGTTAACATTTGTGATTGTGCCAGTAAACAAAGATGGCTAAATTGAGCAAGAGAGATAGGAAATACAAGTATAGTAATGCCTCACCTCTTAATCACTCAAATTTCACAGCTTCAAGTCTCCATGTTTTCTTTCCCAGCAAAGACATCTTTATCTTCCCTCAGTCAGTGGCGGTTTTTTTCTGTGTCATGTGAGCACAAGATGGTCATGCAGAGTGTGCAGAGCGCCTTTGCTACATCAGGGAGTGGGATCAGCCCATCCCAGTGGGTGGGGGGGCAGTGCCTCTCACTTGCTTGGGGACCTCCTGACGTTCCATTCCTTATGAGCACTGGAGATGTTAAATGCTGAGGAAGCTTTATAACACAGTGCCAATGGTTTATTACAGCTACTTGCCCCAGGGCCATGGAGGGACGTGGGCTTGGCAGAGTGCTGCGCCAGGCCAGCGCGGTGTTGTGGTACCCCTTAGGGCTTGTGCAGCCCTGGGCCAGCCCTGACACGCTGCTTGTGGCTGGCACAGCCCCAAGCCAGACGTGGGAAGGCATATCCGCTGCACTGGGCAAGGGCACAGAGGGGACAGGACCCTCTCACCATGCGGCGTGGTGACAACACTCCCCTCTGTTGTCCTGTTGCTGCCCACCTCGCTGGGGGAGGAGCAGCTGCCCTGTTCCGGTACATAGTGAAGGGAGGTGCTGGGAATGCCCCTGCAGGGCTCTGGGGTGGAGGGTGATGGGGGTGGCTTGTTTGCATATATATGATCTGCTTCTCTTTGCAGATTTCTGTCATCAGAGGACTCTCCGGGTCCCAGGACTCCCCCCGAAACAGAGGATTACTGTATTCGTTGTTTAGCCAGATGATCACTCAATCAGGACTTAGCTTACTAGTAATTTTTTCTTATCATGTCTTCTACACTGCAGAACATCTCACAAAATGAGAAGAAGTGGAACCATGTAAATTGGGACAGCATTTAACTTGCTCTATTTTGCTTATGAATATCAGGATATCATACTAATGTCTCTGTTACAAAAAATGGCTGCTCCCTTATGTCACATTTGGAGAGTATAAATATGCTTTTAAGAAAAAATATTTTGTAAGAATTTTTCTATTACTCTCTTTAACTGAAAAATTTTAAGCAACGCTATTACTCTGCCACTTCGCACCCCCCATATTGCGGCTTCACATCTTAGCGGCATGATTTTTCAGTGATTAAGGAGGCCCCTTTTTGCAGCTGTGCATGCACGAGCTGGCACGCATGAATATTCAATTGAGCAGTCATGAATATGCAAATCAACCCGCACAGCTGGGTGGTAGCCCGCTTCTCCCCCCTCCCCCGTGCCCAGTCTCTGCCGCTTCTCTGCTCCTGGCCACAGTAGCTCCACTGCTTCCCCTCTGCCCCCAGCACGGCTGCCGTGGCAACCAATACACAGCAATGCAGTGCCAAAACAGTGCCAGGGGTCCATGTGAGGGTGAGGGGCAAATTTGCATATTAATGAGCTACATTCTATGCGGAAGGAGGGCTTTGTGGATAGGGGGGAAGACTCACGGTACCGTGGTATAGGAGACACGGCTGTATCACGCTTTCACTGTCTCATTTCCCTTTGCTCCTAAATAAAATCAGTACTCCTCTAATACTGTCTTTGTGATTCTGCCCAGCAGGAGATGCTTCAAGAGAGNATATATTGTAGAACTCCTATTAAGCATTAGGAAAATTGCTACAGTAATACAATAGCAAATAGGATTCAACAGAAGTAATTAATTTTTATCTAATTCTAGTCGTTCTCCATGAATGCTGCAATGTGGGTCATTTTTTCATGGAGCGCAGTCCTTCAGGCACAGCCCAGTCCTAGGTGGGACGCCACAGAGTCACAAGGACTGGAAGAAACCTGCTCTAGCATGGGTTTCTCTGTCCATGTGTCTGCAGGTTCCTGCCTGTGCTCCATCACAGGTTTCCTGTGGCTTCACAGCCTCTTTTGGAGATCCATCTTCTCCAGTGTTGGTCTCCTCCATGGGCTGCACTCCTGCTGACCTCCATGGTCTATAGGGTGACATCCTGCCTCACCATGATCTTCACCATCAGCTGCAGGGAAATCAGCTTCAGCACCCAGAGCACCTTCTCCCTCTCCTTCCCCATTGACTTGATGTCTGCACCGTGGCTCCGCTCACATATCCTCACTTCATTCTTCTCTGAATGCAATTACATATCCCCAGTAACTTTTTTCATCCTAAGTATGTTATCTCAGAGGTGCTACAACTGATGGGCTAAGCCTTGGACAGTGGTGAGAACGTCTTGGAGCCAGTTGGCATTGGGTCTCCCATGCCAGACACGAGGGAAGCTTCTGGCAGCTTCTCACAGAAGAAACCCCTGTAGCTCCCTGCTACCAAAACTTGGCCTCACTAACTCAATGCATTAGGTCACCAGCTGCATGTAACTAGAAGGCAGCAACAATTTTGCATTTTGCAACAATCTATCATTAGTTTTATTATTTTGTTTAAAACACCAGGAAGAGCCCTGATATTTTGGAGTTTGCCCAACAACACCTACAACAACCCACTGCCTTTAGAGAAAGAGTTGCCAATTGGATATTCATTCCAGTTGTCACAGCTAAGCAATTTCTTAGACTAAAAGGATTCTGAGTGACTTCATGGTACAAGAAAAGAGATAATGTAGTACTTAAGAAAACTTACATATCAATTAAGGTGTCAAATAGCAATTGAAAAGATTTCACTGTCTGCTCAAAAAATAAGAATTACCATGGAAGCACTTCAGTGAAACAAACATCTGTGTATAAACATCTGTATATAAAGGGCTAAATTTGTGTTATCATTTTGATCCTGCTTTGGACTAATTTTTCCTATCCCATCCTCAATACAGTGAATTTCAGGTGGGTGCTGCGTGGGCACTAGGGACACTCCACTGGGGCTGCCTCACTGTGCGTCCTGGAGTCCTGAGCCTTTACCATGGGGCCAAGCCCTGCCTCTTGCCCAGGCCCCATTGCTCTGAGCTGACCCTGGTGCAGGTCACCATCTCTACCTCTGCCTCCGACCCCGCTGCCTCCTGCAGGGCCTCTGCCTGGCCTTAGGCTGCCACACCCCACAAGCCTCCAGATGCCTGCCTGCCCACCACCAGGCTGCACTGCTTGACACTTGGGGCCTGGTGGAGCGGGGCAGGCTTGGGATGGGTTTTTTATTGTGCATGGCGGTGGTGTGCAAGTGCTGCGGTAGCACCATGGAGATAAGGATGCGCCTACGTCTCCTCACCATGGCATCCCTGGAACAGCTCTGTTGCCACCTGCCAGACAGGAGCTCCGACACCTCACAAAGAGAGCCGCTGACCACACAAGCTTTCTTCCCTCTTTTCAAACTGGAAGGTCAGTGAGAGCACATCTGTCTGTGACTCTGCCCAGACTGCATTTCCCCTCTTGGTCGTTTTAGCCATTTTATTGTGGCCACAAGAATTGACAAGACTTTAAAAAGTGTTTTGGATTTTTTATTTTTGTTTCACTACAAGATTTCAGTTGCTCTTGGGTTGTTGTTTGAGTGTTCTGATGTATATATTTGTATATATAGTTGTGATGTAAATATATATATATTTATAATATATATATATTTCACAAAAGAGCTGTTATTTCCTTTTCCATATTTAGTGGCCTCTTATTTTTCAAATCTAAATTGTACAATTGTCTTTAAACCAAGACAGTTTGTCATGACAAAATCTTTGGGTCCATATAGTCAAGTGGTTTTGGCAAGCAGAACCCTAGAAACAGCAGTGCTCATATTAAAATGGATTTTGACAGGGTTCTTTTTGCTGTGGCAGACAGTCAGAAATCCTTCTGACTGTCCAATTTACAAGAAACAGATTATGTCATTTTGATAAAGCTCTCCTCTGTCTTCACATGCCCAAGTGTTCAGACAAATTCAGACATTCTGCTTTCAGTAAAACATCCAAAAAGGTCAAGATCCCAAAGGCTGAAGGGAAATAGAAAGACAAGGAATAAAAGTACAGTATCTATCAAGCTCTCATTTTAACATCAAGCTATGTGAGTGTCTATGTGTATATTCTGTTGTGTTCAGGAAAATACAGCACATAATGAAGTTTCTTGATTCCTATAGGTATAAAATAATAGGATTGAAAATCGTATCAACAGACAAAATATTGCAAGTAAAAGGACAGTATTTTTTTTATTTATTTTAAAACATGTTATATTGCTAGAACATTATTTTAGAAGAAAAATCATAATATATTCATTCAAAACTAGGCTGTTAAGCATATATATTTAAACTCTAATTTTTAATACACAGAGTGAAATTACATTTTACAAATACTTTCAGTAGACCCTATGAAAATCATTTAAAAATAACTGCCAAAATCTGACTCTAAATATACAAAACATCCTTGCTGTGCTGAAGATGTCTTTCTTAAAAGCCAAAAATATCTAAATCAGTAGTTATATCCCCATCAAAGCCTACTGAAAACAGTAGTAACATAAAAATGTGATAGCACTGTATAAAGTACAGCATTTGTTGTCTCAGTACTGTACAAATCTGTATTTGTTTTAAAATTGTTTTATAAAAACTGCTATTTTTGAACTTAGCATCCTTCCCTGTGTGCAGAAAAAAAGAGCCACTGACATTATCTCTGTTTACTAAAACGTCTCCTCTTCAGAATGTGACTCTCCTCTTATAATTCAAAAGGAATTTTACCACTAATTTCAATGTAAGCTGGTGTAATGGTTTAAAAAGCAAGCTGGGAACTAACCTCCAAATAAGCTGCTCCCCTTACCCTTGTCCCACTCTGGGGAGAGAGGGACAAAAGTTGAGTTGAAACAACAATTTACTGAAAACAAACAGCAATGGAATAAGAAATGCACAGTAACAATAACAATATTAATAAATAAAGAACAGAAAAGAGAAGGTGCTTTACACACAAAAGGTGTTCATTATCTCAGCTTAGTTCTGCATGGCCACTGGGACAAACCAAGATGGTGAACACTCTCCATAGGTAGCACCACATGGCCTCCTGAGACAAAGACAAGATAGACACTTTCCAAAGTCAGCATTCCCTATTCCTGAGACAATGAAAAACAATGATGGACAAATTCCAAAAAGCCAGATTGTCCATGTTGCACCATGCTGCCCATTTCTGGACTGCAGCCACGCTCCCCAGTGATGAAGTGGGCGGTATAGAATAGCAACTTAGCCACACACACACAACTCGAGGTTCCACTCACCTGTGAGTAAATCAAAGACAGCAGGACTGAAACTTTTCTTCAGCACAACACTTAATAATCTCTCTTGATTTTCTCTCTAGTTTTATAATGCACAACATTACAAAATATTTAATACATTAACTGAAGAAATCAGAACTCAATAACTTTTGTTCACACGGCTGGTATATGGATTAGTTAATTGTAAAACAGTGTTCAGTTAAATGAAAACCAATTGCAAACAATGCCGCATGCTTTTTAATCAACATCCCTCTCTCTTCTTTTGCTTCCTTTATAGACTCTTCTGGCATTTCTTCTGGAATGAGCTTCTTAAGAAGGTGCGGTATCCTGGATCATCCACGTATTCATTCTTAAAGCGAGAACTCAATATCCTCTGCCTCTTCTTCTCTCCCAAGATAATATCTGTTCCATAAAATGTGTCTTCAAATCTCATGTCAGAGGCTCTAGACTAAAACCAGACATTCATTACACACACATATAAATGTAGTTTTTACTTTTCTATATTTGGCATGTACTATTCATTATTTAATTCTCTAGGTCCGTAGTGTTCTTTAGAAACATATGACTAACATCAGTTGTTAATTTGACTTGTACCCAGAGATCACAAAATCATTCTAATTCTAGGTGAAAAAACAGCAACATGGAAGTGATGCCACTGTTGGGCAGGTTTAGTCCTAGTAGTATCAAGTATTATTCACCACTCTGTGTTATTCAGAAATGTATGAAATGCAAGGCACTATGGAACTCTGGAAAGAAACTTGCACACTGCCTAATTTGCAAAGAATCAGAGTCAGTTTGGTCATTTGTCAGCAAGCTTAAAACAGTTAAGAATCCCTATTAACAAAGCAAAGTGACAACAAAAAACAAGCCATTTGGAAAAAATCATAGGCAGAATATTTTGGCCCATCTTTCCCTGCAAGAAAAGCACAAAAATTCCCAGGATTAATGAAAGCATAATTTAGAAGGAAAGACTAATATGTGTATTTCTAGAATCTGAGGCCCTAGTAGAAAATCATGTAAAGCAGGAGAAAATCACTAGTAGAAAAATAGAAAATACACTTGTAGAAAAGTATGCAAAGGAAATAATGCACTGGCTGTGGTGTGTTTTACTGAGCTGATCAAATTTAATTTAGTTTTTAACATACTGTTAACTCCTCAATGAAGTTAACAGCATCAAATAAAATAAAAAAGGAAATAAAAAAGAAATACTAAGTTATAAAAATACATTAAAGAAAAAATGGCCTAAACTCAATTACAGTAATCCCTCACCACTTCATGGTTTACCATTCGTGGCTCCAATACATCGTGGTTTAACCCCCCCCAGTTTTACTGTATTTACCATCTTTACCGCTAACTTGCGGACGTTGCTTATCATGGCATCTTTCGGGAACCAACCCCCTGCGATACCCAAGGGATTACTGTATTATTATCCGAATGAAATGCTAAAGTTTGCATTCTAGATGCTTCTTCCATGTAATCTCTAAAACAAAAAATTGCAATAGTGTTCTTTCCACGTATAATGAAAAACTCTATTAAATATAACCAGATAATTTATTTAACATTTTCCAAGGTATCTACCTTAACCCTAGACAGTCAAGACACTAGAAGATTTGTGATGTTATCCCAAATTCATCAACAAAAAGATTTCTTAACAAAGAATATCTGACCACTGCATTTTGCATTAGAAAGAACTGTCTTAAGACAGGTAAAAGCAGTCATCTCCTCCAACAAATGCATGGAAGAACTTTCCCTTTTCAATCTTTAAGCATTATGGTCTTTGTGAACCTCAACAGTTTTCCACATGATATACATACATAAAAATGACTGTCTGGTGGATTTTATTTGAAATTGCAGGGAACTTACAAAAAGCAGAAAAGATTTGGTTTTAAACCAAAGACTAGTGAAATGTTGGTGAGTCCTGCCAATAATAATAATAATTAGTTCTGATCAGTCACACTGTTTCTTATAGTAAGTTAATTCCATTTTTATTTAACTCAAGGCTTTTAAAATCACAAAGCTCTGAGAAGCTGGAAAGTTTTAAAAAAATTTTACACATTATAAATTTTACACAATTATAAGCATACTGAAGGAACAGAATGTCTGTCAATTTACAGGTTTACTAACTTAATCATTCATGACCTGAGAGATGATCGAACACAATGTCCCATTTAAGAGAAAAGAATTATGTTTGACAACAGCAATTGCCTGTACTGGAAGAACAACTAACGACTCTCACTAACAAAAGGACACGTCTGATAATTGTCCTTACTACTACAGGTTTCATAAAACACTTGTCCAGTTTAAACTGAAAATACAAAATAAAGCCAAGGATAGTGTTACTGACATTTTGAGGATACAGTCGTCTCTCTTGCACTTTGTGCCCCCCATATTGCGGCTTTACATCTTAGCAGCATGATTTTTTAGTGCTGAAGAAGGCCCCTTTTCACAACTGCGCATGCGCAACCTGGCATGCATGAATATTCAATTAGACAGTCATGAATATGCAAATCAACCCTCACACCCACTGCCGCAATCCCGCCGCTTTTGTTTGTCCTGTCCTGCCTGTGGCAGTCCTGCCGCTCCACTTGCCCCATCTCAGCCGTGTTAGCCCTGCCTCTTCCCCACCCCCCCCAGCATGGCTGCCAGCAACCAATACACAGCAACACAGTGCCAAAACAGCGCTGGGGGGCCACATGAGGGTGTGGGGCAGATTTGCATACCAATGAGCTGCCATTCAATGCAGAAGTAGGGCTTCGCGCAACTCGATTAAGACCACAGGTCTGTGGTATAGGAGACCTGACTGTATATACAGAGCACCCCCGGAAGTCGAGGGGGGATGGGTCTGGGCAGGTTCTGCAAGTTATGCAATCTGTGAAGATACTGAACCTTGAATATTAAATTACCCCCAGCCCATAGCCACACACCCTCCAGTAATTATGTCTGGAGGGGAGTCCTGGGAGTGTGGCTCACAATTTAGCACCTCATTGAGATGGAGGAAGCGCCTTTTGGTGCCTTCTGGCTGTGGAATCCAGGGTCTGAGACGTTATGTGCACACATACGGTCACACAACTCGCTGAAAATCCAACCATGACTAATTGAGTATGTGAATATGCAAACAGCGAATCTGCGGGTCTTCTCTGTACACTATAAAGTTGGTATCGGCAAATACTCACCAAACGTGCTTTTACTCTTTTAGGGAGCTCTTCATCTAATGTATAGATTTCTTCTCTCTTCATTACTATTTGAGAACCATCTTCAAACTCAACCTAATGGAAAAAATGGGTATTTTAAAATAAAATCAGAATTTAACTCTTTCAGGAAGTTTCTGGAAATGTCTCTGGTTAAAAATACATATGTAAACAGAAAGGATTTATATACAAATATTTTGTTGTCTATTTTAGGAAACTAAAATTAAGTTAAAACATAAAAAAATGTTATTTCTTAGGTAATTCAACGTATACTTGAATTGGAAAAAAATACCTAAGTGAAGAGTCTCCAAAATCAGCACTGACAGATATACAAGAAACTAAAATCTGTTAGATTAGGAATGCTGAACAGTAATAAGACAGGCAGAAGTGACATATTAAAATGTCTTCATGTCATTTTTAGTTTCCTGTAATATTTTTTACTCGCTTCTAATAAATAATAAATAAATTATTTTTAACTTCCCATGATTCAAGGTTGAAGAAGACCATGTCATAAGAAAGTGTGAATGACAAGTAAGGAAATATCAGTTAGCAGAATTTTATTGAATCTGATTGAATTTCTTTTAAATGCTCTGTTCAGAAGATGAAAAGCTTTATCATGCTTAGGTTCAGATTTAATCCAAAATGAACTCTGTTAGCAGAAAATGAGAAAGGAAATGTAACTAGGTGTGGGGAATGTTAAAATGCTGGGGCTTTGAAGCATTTAAGCATTTTCAGCAGCTGGTTTTTGGGTTTGTTTTTTTTTTTTCTATTTTAATACTTCATCTAACATTGTGAATTTCAGCTATCATCCATCACTGCAGTTTTAGCTCCCACAGAAACTACTTTAAAGTTTGGTATAAAATTAAAAGAAGTTCCATTCCACATCCTTAGGTCACTTTATGAGACTAAATGAATGATAACAGCACACTTGACTAGAATAAGCCCAAATACAAACATAGGAGAACATTGACTTATCAAAGATATTACTACAGATAAAGCTAAAAATATCACAGTATCACAGTATTAGCAAGGCTGGAAGACACCTTGGAGATCATCAAGTCCAACCTGTAACCCAACACCAACCCATTGTCTAAACCATGGCACTAAATGCCTCATCCAGCCTACTCTTAAACACCTCCAGGGATGGCGACTCCACCACCTCCCTGTGCAGACCATTCCAATGAGCGATCACTCTCTCTGTGAAAAACCTCTTCCTAACATTCAGTCTAAACCTCCCCTGGCGTAGCTTAAGGCCATGTCCTCTCATACATTTGATCTTGTAAATGGACTGGGTTTATAGCTTCAGATTAATTTTGAACAGCTGAAAAATCTGATATATGTAGTAGTATGGTCATTCTCAAAAGCCAGGATACAGACTATAATCTATTAACCATAGGCCTAGTCTGTTAGCAGGATGTTAGATGAACTAAAAGGTCAACTTGCCTTATGCTTGTTTAATAAAATGGCAGTTTAAATATTTTTCACCAGGATGCAGGAACAGTCTCCCTGTTATTCTTGCTCCTTTTCTGTACAATATATTTGGTAATATGTTTTTGCATAATGGTGTTTTTTTGCATCACTGATGAAAGAACTGGGTAGAAAATGAACTCTGCCACTCCATGTGATCAGAAAATCACCTCCTGAATGGTCAGTGTATTTGTTTTCACTTGTAGTGTGCAGTAGGATGCAACTGCATCATACCAGACAATCTGTCATGCTTGCAGTATGAAATACAGTGAATCCCCGCTGCATCGCGATCTCTCCTTTACGACCCTGCCCATTTGTGAAGAAATTTTTTCACAGTTCGGCTTCCAGGTCTGCAAGGTTCCCCAGAGTACGCATGCGCAGTGCCTCTGCTTTGCCAAGGGGCGGTGCTGGCTCTCCCTGTGAGGCGGGATGGGCCCGCCCCCCCAGGGGAGGGCATGCAGGGAGGGCGCGCAGTTTCTCCAGCTAAGCCTGGCGTTTAGATCCCCGCGGCAGCCCCGGCAGGCTAGCAGCCACGGCCCNAGGGGTATAACTGTATATTGCACATTTACAATGAAGAGTAACTGGAATGTCTTCAACTATAATCCAGCATATCACATGGGAAATAACTTGACTACCCTTGACAGCAAACACAACAAAAGCTTCTCCAAGACTTTCAATAGTATCATGATTCATGCTGACTATAAACTCACCATCTCTAATAGCTCCAGTTTAATTTAGACTGCAGATCCTACATTTTATCAAGCAAATTTTATTCTATTTGGATTTCTGTTGCTGTGTCTGTGTGGTATGTTATTCTCTCCATTAGATTTTATTCTATGAGAACATTATAAATTACAGGGACAGCTGAAACCATGAGAAACTAATTAATGGAGTGAATGGATAATTTAATAATCTCAAATGAAATTCAAACCTAATTGTAAACCTCAATATCAGAAACAATCAAGAAGTCAATTGTAGAACACATTAACAATTTCACTTGAACATTTGCTTAATTTGGCAGGTTTAACTTACTTAGGAATTGTGTAGGCTGGCAAATGCCAAACTGGATAACACAAACTGTCTCATAACTCCTGCATGTTCAAGTACTGCCACATTTTGTATAAATGTTTCATGAACTTGAGGAAAAATCACAGAATTATCCAGGTAGAATTGGCCTACCTTATTAGATCCGAGAAATCACACAAAAGACTTGGTAAGAGTCTACAACAGAGATCACAACAGAAGAAAATTGGAGTATGTGTATGTATGGGCCCTGTGAAAATTGGAGTATGTGTATGCATGGGTCCTGTGAGCTTTCAGGCAGAGTGTAGGACCATAGAAAGAACTATTAATATGTCTTGAAGTTAACCGTGCACCCTCCATGTCATAGACTTTCTGCAACCTGTGGCCATGGGAAGCTTCCTCCTCTCCCATCCTGCAGACCGAAATACTTGTCTCCACAGCCCTATGTATTGCAATCTGGATTTCCTCTAATTTTTAAGCTTTGTCATTTGTTGTTCAAGAGGTCTAAAAAAAAAATTTGTCTGATTTGATTATGTCAGAATCCTTCAGTTATGAAAGATAAAAACATTAACCTAATTTACCTCCTAGCACTCCTCAGAAGACCAATTTTTCATAAGATTAAACAATCTGAAGATTAATGTTACTACAGAATAATAATCTTCATATTTTACAAATAACTTTCCATTTTCAAAACATAGCACAACTGCTAAATACAAGGGGAGAGGTAAGATTTAGAAACTAGCTCAAGGGATTAGGCATTTGAGAGCTTGAGTTTGATTGCAAGTCATTGGTAAAGCAAAAAGGTCAATACAGCAAGTCATTTAGCTTCTGCATTCCTTAATATATCTACAGATATAATAGTAAGTTTGCCAGTTTGGTACAGTAATGTGAAGCCCTTTGATGAAAAGAGTTACACAAGTCAAAATTATTACATATATATAAATGAAATGTATCTAGATTCTCATTCTTTCAGAGGTGCTATTATTGTGATCGTTTTATTGCCATTTCTACCATTCACTTCGGTACTCAAAGCTGCTGATTTTTCTCAAAGGTGAGCACATAAAAAAACAATTATTGTGACTCTGAAATCAGAAGTCAGCTTTTTAGTCTTGCCTTCTGTGTTCAGTTCCCTTTTGCCTTTGCTGAAGATATAATGCTCTTCAGATTAATTAATTCTTAAGTGCCTCAGACAAATGAAAATACATCTATTTATGGTCTTCTTTTTACTGTCCTCCCTTCCATCCTTCTACAAAATGCCCGAGGTTAATTTTAGGCACATATCAATATTTATTTTTATGTCATTAGTCATCTAATTACCTGATATAAAAGTAAATAACCTGCAGAAAATAACAATGGTTATCTCTCAATCGTAATGTTTCACCTGTTCACTTGAGTTCTTATTAAGCAAGTAATTTTCTTGATTTTGCAAGAACCAGTGAAATATCAACCCCCAAAGGGTGCACAGCATTTGCTAGTGGCTTAGAATTTTATATATTCCCAATTTAAATGCAGTAACAGTTACAATACAAGTCCAAACTTCAGCCTTCTGTATCTTTCAAAGCGTGGGTGGCCACAGCAATTCTAGAGCCAAATGAGTAATTTACAATATAGACATCTGAATAGCAAGCACATGGCAATAAATATACTCACCTGATACATGTAAGCTGTGTTTGATCCCAGATACTTCGCACCATACAGTTTTCCATCAGGCCATTTCACCTGGACAACCTCTCCCTCTGCAGGTGGACCCAGAC
The DNA here is from genome assembly GCA_013390025.1 of Pitta sordida. Taxonomy (NCBI): domain Eukaryota; kingdom Metazoa; phylum Chordata; class Aves; order Passeriformes; family Pittidae; genus Pitta; species Pitta sordida. The sequence goes on from WEKX01000575.1 coordinate 30,172, forward strand.
TTAGGCAATCTCTGCTCTATTTACCAAGAAAGGTGGATTCTCAAATTAGTGAGTGAGCCACTGCACTGAAATTACCAGTAAACTGCTTTATACAACTTGATAATTGGAGGAGATTTATTATCATAAGTGCTTCAAATTCTACAGTCCTGCTATTTGGCTAATGCTAATGTTAGCCTTTATGAAAATAAAATACTGACCAAAGAAACACGTTCTTTACAGATGTATGCTACATTGGCAAGGCAACATCACAGAATCACAGAATCAC
>WEKX01000576.1:0-21008 GCA_013390025.1 Pitta sordida
TCGGATGCCCAGCACCTCAAACAAGCTTGTTAGATCCATTTCTGTAGCCAAATCTGTTGTTCCAGATACGACTGCTCTGAGAATCATAAGTAATGATTCAATTAATCTTTCTCTGGAAAGTTTCTTGGTAGCATTATCACATCTAAATCAGTTTTACTCTACATCCTATTCTAGTTTTGACTTAAAATGACTCAAAAGTGGCTCTCCTACAATAATATTATAGGTTCTATGATTCTAAGAAAATACTGAAGTATTTATTTTGCCTCCTTTGGATAAACACGTATTTCACCTATCCATTATCATAAATCCTTTGCTAAAGAAAGTAATGCTTTAAAGTCAGTAGGAACAAAAGAATACAACACACGTCCATGGGACCAGATGGAATCCATCTGAGGGTCATGAAAGAGCTAGCATATAAACTCACTAAGCCACTCTCCATAATTTACCAACAGTCCTGGATTACTGGTGATGTACTGCAAGACTGGAAATTGGCTAATGTGACACCCATCCACAAGAATGGCAGGCAAAATGATCTGAGTAATTACAGAACTGGACANGGTGTGAATCTCTTCTCTCAGGCTGACGACACCAGAACAAGAGGACATGGCCTCAAACTACGCCAGGGGAGGTTTAGGCTGGATGTTAGGAAGAGGTTTTTTCACAGAGAGAGTGATCTCTCATTGGAATGGTCTGCCCAGGGAGGTGGTGGAGTTGCCATCCCTGGAGGTGTTTAAGAGAAGACTTGTTGAGGAGCTCAGTGACATGGTCTAGATGGTGGGAGGCTTGGACAGACGGAGCGTGTTGCCCTGGTTCCATGCTTGTGGGTTCGATCCCTGGGTGGGCGTTCGCTTGGGAGTTGGACTAGATGATCCTTGTGGGTCTCTTCCAACTCAGAATGACCTGTGAACCTGTGAACTTCAAAGAGGAGACATGAAGTTGAATACCAGAAGAAACCTTGTTATTGAAATAAAAAGAAAGGTCCTTGTTCAGAAGGCAAAGACTTCTAAAGTATTTTTTGTTAAGTAGACTTGTCTGGGGAGCTTTTTGTTGCTTATTCTGTCTTGATTCCCAGATTCTGGACAACATGTGTGTGTCATATATATTGTATTTACACATAATTTTTAAACTGAAGGGGAATGATATTCTTAATTTAATCCTTTATATATGTAATCTTCGTGGTATATGATAATATGACTGTTGGGATTTTTTGTGTGCATTTTTTTCCTCCAAGAATTAAAATTCCTCATGATATTAAGAAAGAGTCTTATTTTTTGTATCATTGCCTGGTTCAGAATTGGACCAGGCCCGAGTAGTCCTGTTTGTTGATGAGAAGAGCATTGACTTTTGGACATGATAGTTTTAGTAATTTCAGTTGCTACTGATTTAGATGCAGATAAAAGAACTACTGCAGGAATGAAAATCTGACATTTATCTTCTCATAGAAATGGAATGATTTATTCTTTAAATCAAAGTAACCTACTTTGGTTACACTGACAGCCTTCATTTTTTCATCATCTGATTGAGGTACATTTTTCTTTAGTACAGGAATTTTATGTTCAGTGAGTTAAAGTTTACTAAGTCCTTACCTTAGAAACTGCGATTTCTGCCTAAAAAGTTATATTTCTGAAAATAATGTTGACTGCCAGTGGAAACCATGGATAAATCTTAACAGATGGTGGCAAATTATGCAATTTTATGAAATTCCTACTTGTGATTGTGTATACAACTTATTATGCATAGTTGTTGGGATCTGAAAAATTGAGTGTGAATATATATTATGTGGGATTATTCTGCATAAAACAAAGAGCTTGTGTGAACTGACGTGGTGACAGAAATGCACGTGGTTTTTACATGTGCCTGAACCTTGGACAAAAGTCTATTAAACTTGCTATTTAATACAAGCAGTGTAAGTTTACAGTGTTTCCTGACATGGCCCTAGTGATAGGAGGCTGACATGTCCCTGAGATCACAGAATCCCACAGAATACTCTGAGCTGGAAGGGACCCACAAGGATCAGCAAGTCCAACTCGCAAACGAAGGCCCATACAGGGATTGAAGCCACAATCCTGGAGCCATGGACACCATGCTCTGTCTATCTGAGCCAATCTCAGGGTCATGCCATCATCATTTTTTTTTTATTATTATATAGCAAAATTCCCTGTCCCATCATCCCATTATCTAGACCATGTGACTGAGATGATTCATGTACACGCATACATGAGCTGAGCCTGTTTCAAAGGTCATTTATACTCATATATGTATAGAGATGGACAGAAAAGAACGTGGAAAATTTGGTCAACCAAAGAGCAAGTAAAGACCAAGAGGTAATCTCGTTCTGAGGTATTTATCCTTTTTTAAAAGGTTTTGAATTGCTCTGTTCTGTTAGGGTTTTATTATTTTCTGTGTCCTCAAGACAAGGTTGGAGTCATGTAAAATTACTTTATGTTGCTCTGAAAAGATTGTTTTATGAAAACTCTGCTACCAGATTCATTGCCAAGAACTTACTCTACCAGGTATTGTAGCACCTGGACCAGAACGACCGTGTCTCTCTCACTTTTGTTCCTTGGGAATGACTTCTGGCTGGCCAGGGAAAGAACAGAATCTGACTTGGCAAGGTAAAGTATAATCCATCTTGAACTCCAGAGGAAGCTAGGGTAGATTTTCAGAAGCTTAGATGGATTGATTCAGCAAATTCAAGTGTGTAAAACTTATTTTGAAATATGAGGGAATGCTGAATACAGAGAAACAGATACTAGTTGAAAATAGCATGAAAATTCTAATGTGTACTGATGAAAATAGGTTTAAAGTGTTTAAATAATCTCTCTGCAAACTAAATAGTTGCTGACTAACATAGAAGAGTTAATTATACCTCACTTTCCAGTAAGTGAGAACTTTGTAATACCCACAGGTGTCCAGTAGATTCTTTTTTATCAGTTTGCAATAAGGGGTAACATATTACCATATAACCATATCCTTTTGAGTGGAAGCAGACACAGTTTGTAAAGTAACAGAGAAGATTAATAACTACATCTTTATTGAAAAGAAAATGAACACCACACTGAAACGTTTTTCGACTTTTTGGAAGTTCAAACTGGGCTCCAGCAGAGCTCTAATCTGCCGTTGAATTTAAACAGAAACATTCAAATTGTAGCTGCTGTGTATGTTTGAATCACTGTGATACAGCTGAGTTTCATCCCTACCCTGCTGGAAATCCCCAAGCCTTGTTGCCCTCTGCCTGCAGTACCCTCACCGTTGGATATGGCAATCAACAGTTTCTTGATAGCTCTTAGTAAAAGGTAGCTACCAGCTGTTTCCTTTGTCTGAATGAAGTCAGTGCTCGCTGCTGATGATTTCATTGGGACTTAAATGCTTTTTATCAAGAATTCTCTTTTCATTAAGAAGACTAGTATGGCAGGGCACATAAAAAATGCAACTAGCTTCAAGTGAGTAAGAGACTTCAAATGTTCAGGGTCTTGGTGTCATAATGAGGACAGCAATAGCCAGTGCATTCAAAAGCTACTTTGAGATAATGCTTTTGCTCTTCTACTTGTGGGCCCATTAAATAATTTGCAGAGGCTGCATTCCCTCTACTGTATCCTCACACTTTTGGAGAAAGAAAGGTTTGAGTGAGAGACCCTCCTCCCCCTCAGTTAAACTTCCTATGCTATTGCTTTCACTTGTAGACATTTCTGACCAAAAGAAACTTCTTGAATCCTCAAATGTCCAATGTCCTTAGAAAATGGTTAATAGCACTAACGAAAATACTGCCAGTACACTCCGATTCAAAGATATATATAGAGAGATAGGTAGGTAGATATAGATATAGATAGCATTGATAAATTGGACTATAAACTTCATTTGAGTGCTATCAGCAAATGGCTTGATGTAAAAATCATGGGCCTAAACACTAAAAAAAGTAATTTTATCAGTCATTAAGCACTTGTAGGAAGTGATCTCATAACAAAAACCTTAGCAATGCTAGGATAGCCATCCTACATAACAGTGATGCTTTCTTTTTTTTGAATGTTGTTACACCATCTAAAGACAGGAAACCTATCTGTAACCAGGGCCTGACTTACAGAAGGCATCTAAACAAAGAGTCATATAAAGGTCTAGTTCATTCTTTAAAGTAAATGCAACAATCTGTAGATTGCAACATCATAAGCTGTCACAGAGATCCCAGCTTATCTTCACTCAAAAACACTGCTTTTCATGTTCTTTTTCAAAAAGTACCAGTCATGGAGAATTCAGCACAGGACTTGATAATTTATTTCAGTGTGTAATTATCCTCACTTGCAGGAAGACGTCTTCATTTCCCATCTAGATTAGTCCATCTGCCCCTTTTTGCCGGTTACACTCTTATGGACTAATCTAAACAGCCTTTTACACCTCATTCCTTTACTCACAGAGAGGGGTTAAATTGCCTCTTAACTTTTCCCATTATAAACTAAGTAGACCAAGCTTTTAGTTTTTCACTGATGCAGGACATTTTGTAATCCGTTAAGAATTTTCATGGCCCTTCTCAAAATTTTGTGCATCATTTGCATTATCCTCCTTAAATTGACAATATCAGTGCTGGAGACAGTCAGCCTGCAACTGCAGCAGGAATGCCAAATTAAAGGGTTATACAAGCTTTCTTCTCCTACTATGTTCTCCTCATAATGTTGCACACGTTGATGCCTTTTGACAAAGGGAAGTTAGAAGTACAGAGCTTAGTGTTCCCCTTTGGAAGATGTCCCTCTTCCATCTATATTGGAAGCTCTCAAGGAGCCTGAACCATTACTACTTAGTGCTGTGCGCTTTCTTCATAAATAACAGGGAGTCACAGGCTTTTGCAAATGCAAGCCACCAGCACGGAAGAATCCAGTTTTGGCATGTTTTAAATAAACAGTTGTTTTAGTGGCTGATGGTTCATCTTTTTCTTTATCTATTAAAAAGCCTGACAACCAATATATATTAGCTGCCCAATGGTCTCATGGCGCTTTGATACAGTCTCAACACCAAGCAATGAATTGCAACAAGGTGAAAGGCTGACAGTGAGGAACAAATGCTGGACCTGTGTTCAGTCCACCATGCAGGGGGTCAGCTGACCAGCTGTGCCAGACACAAACATCCAGCATGAATTCCGTGTAGGGATCTTGCTGCTTGATGCATCATGTGGTCATCTGGTTTTGCTTTTCAGTCCTAACTGAGTGTACCTCTCTCAAGGTTTTAAGTCAAACATAATTCCTAAACATAATCTCATATACACATGCTCGCAGGCCAGTAATGCTAATGAAAAGTAAATAGCTGTTAAGAGATAAACCTTGCACATTTACAAACAGGGATAACAAACCCATGCTGTGCGCCGCTATGTTCTGGTAATTAGCTTGGGAGATGGGCTGGATGATTACTCTGGGGCAGTCTCCATTTCAGATCTGTTTCAAATTGCCGCTGATGCTTTGTGAATTCAGAGCTTTGGGAAACATCCTCAAACACGGGACACAGAGGGTAACAGCCTGTGTTTTGAAAGGAGGCAGGGGGAAAGTAAACAGAAGATGGAATTAAGTAGATTTTTAGTTCACTTGGGTGGCTTAGTTTTGTTTGTTTGTTGATTCACCCTTTTCTTTGAACCCCTTTTGTTTACTTAAAGTTTTGCACCCCCTACAATGTTGCATGTTCACAAACATAAGACAAATTGTAAAGTATAAACCGGCAAAATTATATGCTATGTGACATCGACAAGGCATATAAATTAAAAACACTGAAATTACTCATATTTTAGTGCATATACACATATGTCAACAAGGGAGTGTGTGTTCGTGTGTGTGGTTTTAAACAAGTTTGAGAATCTTACATTTAACTTTCCTTCTATGGTTTTCTGTAGAAGCATGTTTGTTTTAGCAATATTTGGGAAATGTTGACTTGCATTATTTGGGAAGTAGCCACAAAATTGATCTGATGAATCCAGAGCATAAATAAGAAGACTGGTACTCTTCTACAGTTAAATTGGGCTGAGGTGATGGTCTAAGAAAAAGAGTTTAAAAATACTGTGGAGATGTAATAGGACATCTAATCCCTGCAGTAAAGGTGACTAACACTCGGTTTGCAGCATTAGACTGAAGTGGATACCAAGACGACAGGTTTAATCTACTAAGAAGATGGTACTTGAGAGTTGAAATCAATTCAAATAAACTGATCAAGTGGGAATTAGTCAAAAGAAGAATGAGATATAGATCATATTTAGGAAGGGTTATGACTGTGTGAGTAATTTAGAAGTTTCTATTTCGCTTTCTAATAGGTAGGCAACGGGTGAAACTGACAAGAGAATTGCTAGAATGAAGCCCTTTGGAAGGAGAGAGAGATACATAAACCATTCTTCACCCTTTATAATAGAAATTGTCAAGAATTCTGGGAAAATATCATTGTAAATAACCTGAAAGCTCCAGAGTATATTGTTTTTCTCATGGACTTATGGATTTTAGAATTTTCTTTCAGCCTTTCAGGTCTTGGTCATTCCATAAGAATTTTGATTTCTAGTTTCCCTACAAAAACATTCACACCACACCCAAGAGAGATTTAAATAATGAGTTTACTCTTGACTTTTACAAAGATGATCTTTGAGGAAGTATTTTTAAATGTTGATATAGTTGTCTGTCTAAAACAAATGAAAGAAATGGTGTAATTAGAGAGGCGCACACAGACAGAAGAAGCATGGAATTCCTTTTGTATGTCTGAGTTGTCATTCTGATGCTGCATGTCCTTTAAGAAATACGTTAATTAACAATAAATCTCATTCTCCCCTTCCACATCCACAGCAAAAATGGTGTGCTTCCATTTTTTTGCTTGCATGTGTGAGCTCAATTTGTGTGAACAAGTACTACTGAACTAGTGCACAATCTTTATGAGCTCTTGCTGTAAAGAAAGACTGGCCTTTAACTTTTAAATTGTAAAGACAGCCTGAGTGTAAGTTTAGGAGGTTTCATGAGGTGAAGTGGAGAGAGACTTAGGTGTACTGATTGATAGAAAACTCAATATGAGCCAGCAGTGTGCCCAGGTGGCTAAGAAGGCCAATGGCATCCTGGCCTGCATNTGGGTCCCTTCCAACTCATAATATTCCGTGTGATTCTGTGTGTGCTTCTGTGACTTCTGCCTGCACAGAACAGAAGAAGGCTCTTGAAAGGTCAGTGTGAGGAACAGGCAAAGCAGGTACTTCTGCTGCTGCAGAAATCTTGGGGTGATCCCTGTGCATTGGATTCAGTCCATCATCGAAATTCACCCTGTTCCCCGTCTGTGAAGGAGACTTCTTTTGACTTTCTTGCCATGTGAAAATTGTGCTGGGCTTACCATTGAGGAAGGACTCTGCACTCAACTTTGAAAAAAGTCCTACAAAAATGCAAACAGTGCGAGTTAGGATGAGGAGACCAGGAACAAAATTCCAGAAGCAGCTTCCACAGGTTAATTTTGTACTTGTTCAAGTTCAAATCATAAAGAAGTTATGATTTTTTTTTTAAGAACTGTTTTTGGCTTTTAAAAAATGAGTGAGCTTTATAGAAATCTGTCTGCATGCATAAAACCCCTTAGCACTGCTAATGTAGGTGCCGTATTGTCAGCTTCAGCAAGAGGATCTAATGGCAAACGTTCAGTCTTAATCTGACCATGGTTCCTCCACAGATGTTCATGCAGCTGGTGTAGTGCCCACCTAATGAATGTCACTCTCTGTATGTTTAGGTCTAAAAATTACATGGAATTAATACAACCAAATTCTAGCACTGTATAAAATATATGCTCTCACAATTATAATCTAAGCGGCTACATATGTATATAAAGTTTGGTTTTAATTTGGTGTAAGTTCAAGAAAGTTGATACGCTCTAGTTTGTTACGTTATTTTAGTAAACAAATGCAAAATGTTTATTTAGCTTTAAGCAGGTCTGAAACTTGCCTACTGTAACCCATAATCCTCTGATATTTTTAGATGAATGCTTTTAGCCCAGACACCATGAATGCAGCAGATTCTACGTAGTCTTCTGTGGTTTCTTAGCATAAAAATAATCTAGGACTAAACAAACAGTAAGGGGAAAAAAGAAAAAAAAATCCAAAACCACAGAACAGAACTATTCCTACAACTTGAGGAATTGTGTCATGCTGTTAAAAAAGTTCATGTTTTCATTTTTGTCATATGGAACTTTTCTTAGCAAGGATAATCTAACATTACTAGAACTAATGTGCCATCTTGCCTGTCTCATATTAAAATATCTCTGAGTAGCTAAGTACAGCTGCTTCTTACAGAGATTCATAGAAAAACCCAAGAGGGTCCTTTATCCAGCCTACATTTTGTAAAGTCTGGACTTTCTTGAATAATAAGAAAAATATCTAACAAAATAGGATAAAAATTTATGAAAACGCTCTCATTGCCAATAGAACCAAAATTCTGGAGGTGCCATCAACAACTCCATCATCACTAACAGTAGTCAACAACTTAGAACATGAAAAGATACATTTTATACATTTCTTATCATCAGTCTTCTGTACCCTACTATGTATTTTTCCTTCCTTTTTTCATTTTGCCATCCTCACCTCCTTCACCCTCGTCCGTTCCACTTCATAGCTCTCAGAGATGATCCAGTCATCATAACATTTGCCTTTGTTTAATTTTCTTTTCCCAAATCCTGCATTGTTCTTACAATTCTTTTGAATCCATGTGTCTGTAAAACTAAATGTAAGACTCATTTCTCATTTATGAAAACAAAATTATATAAACCCCAAAGGCTTTGGGTCCAAAACAAATATTTAAAAAACGCTTCAAAATTCAAGAATTGTGATGTTTTTAAGCCAGCTTTTGTGTGTTGGGCACTTTTTACTCATGTTTTTAATGTTCATACTTAATGAACTTGTATACAGAAATTTAAAGGTTATCAGAGGAATAAATGTTGAAAAAAATGGAATGCAGTCATATATAGCTAGGGCTTTATGAACCCTGTGACCTGGAGAGGGTTTTTTCCCCCCCCACATATACTTCTGTTTGGAAACTCAAATACTCCAAAAAAAAGGCACAAATGGGTTTAGAAACAGGAGACACTCTATGCAGAAAAAAAAATGCTTTCTGATCAAATGAAACAATTTACTTTTGTGAATTTAAAAGCTTCCAAAGATACAGATCAGTGTGTACTAATACAAAAGAAGATAGAGTAAATATATGTTCCAAAGAGGTAGTGGAAAGTTTTCCTTTGAAAATAGAGAGTATGAACAACTTTATCACATACATTGAACTGAGGTTTGTTCTATTACTGTCTCATCACTGCCTATCTGCATGGCATAAAATGCACCTATAAATAGCCTCACTTATACTGCTATTGTGTATTGCCTCTTTATGTCAAAATCTCTCTAGAATAGTCACAGAGTTTTTCTGCTTCACTGTCCAAACCATGCATGATTTCATCTTTTAGTAACATTCAGAGGGAACACACATTTTCAGTACAAAATGGGCCTAATGTAACTCTTACATCCATAGAAGAAAAATGTAATTACAGAGTTCATATGAAATACAGTGAAACATTTTGACCTTAATGCAAATATACGGGAATGCAATTGTCAATTAGGCATAAATGCAAATTAAAGGTATATAAGAAGTTTTACATAGGATGATCCAGTTTTTATAAGGGCACATATCCATGGTGGACTTAGCAGAGGCCTGCAATGCAGTCACTGATTAAGCATGCTGATACTTCAGTACAGTGTCAAGCGTCCCCAAAAACCTGTAATGTGCTTCACAGGCTACTAAGGTCCAAAAACCTAATGAAATACACCTATCCTGGCAAAACTTTAGGCAGTGAGTGGCCATGCACAGGCACAACACTTCTTAATCCAATGCTTACAATGTTGCACACAAGATCAAAAGCCTTTAATTTTGATTTTCCTGGCATAATTACGTTTTCCTCATAATGAACCCACTGGCTATTTAAAAGTTTAGCTTGATTTACTCTGGCATAGAACTCGATTCAACAGAGATTTGACTGAACAATTTCTCCCTTAGCTACCCATCTGGATTACAACACTGTAAACCACCAGCACAATATGGATCAAAATTATACTCAAGTCCATTCTTATGCCCAGCTTTATGACACAATATATTGCTTCAGCAGAAATTATTGTCAAAATAAAACAATTAGTTTAAATCTTGAAATAAATTCTCCAGTATCTTTTCTCTCATAATTTTAAAAAACTCACTTATGTGTCTTTTCTGTGGAACAGACTCAGATTCTTCAAATTATTTTGTTGCTAAACTCATTGTGAAAAAATACAGTAGGGCTCTGTTCCATGGAGTTATTTACTGAGTTCTTCTGATCCACCACCCAGCTTCTACACATAAAATACATACGTATTAGAAACCCAAACAAAACACTTTCAGAATATATATTTTGGTTGTGTCTAATGGAAAATGTACCACTATAGGTTTGACCTGCAGAACCAAAGTTCCACTCCTGTCAAGTTAATATTTGGCTTACTAACTATATTTTTCAAAAAATTGTTCACGTCAAGATCTTAGAATGGAAGTGCAACAAGAATTCCAGTGTCCTCTGGAATACTGGGGAGGCATGAAAATGCCATTAGTAATGCTCTTACGGTTATGTAATGTATTAAATTTAAATTCAAAAGAATATACAAATAAATAATGCTTGTTTATTATGAAATTACTTGTTAGCAAAGCATAGAATCGTGTCATTTTTTACATTTTTTTCCTCAGCTGTTCCTGGAATTTGAGTTTGTTGTGACACACAAAATTGTCCCGAAGCATTTAACACTGTTTATAAAACAAAGGAAAACCAACCAAACAAGATACCTTATATGACACTGTTATTCCATTCTTGTTTTTTTTACTTGTGCGTCTTCCAAGAAACAAGGAAAATAATTATCCGCAATTTGGACATGGTGATGGCAAAATCCACCTCAAGTATCTCTTCAGATTTTACCACATACTTTCAGTTCTGCTGGTAATACCTGTCTTTGGCTGTGTTGGAGCAGGCTCAGCTCCATGACATATCTCGCAGTCCTGGCTCTGTCACCAAGTTCCTTGTGGATACTGCCTGCCAGCTGCATGTGGGCTTCCTCTAGGATGCAAAAGGCCAGGCACAGGGTGTCGCTCTGAGCATCTTGTTGGGTCAGCACACTCTTTGCCTTTGCAGACCTGCTGGCTGGTTCCAATTGGAGAGAGGGAAATATGAATCCATTTATACAAAGGTTGACAATTTTAAGGACAAAATACCTTCAAATCAGGAAGGATAGGTGTGGTGGTTTGATGCTGACTAGATGCCAGAGATTCACCCACAGCCACTCTCTCACTTCATTCCCGGCACTGTTCAACACCTTTATTGATGATATGGACAAGGGAATTCAGTCCATNCACGAGAGTGATCGCTCATTGGAATGGTCTGCTCAGGGAGGTGGTGGAATCGCCATCCCTGGAGGTGTTTAAGAGAAGACTCGATGAGGAGCTCAGTGACATGGTCTATATGGTGGGAGGCTTGGATGGATGGAGTGTGGTGCCCATGGTTCCACACTTGTGGGCCTGATCCCTGGGTGGGTGTTTGCTTGGGAGTTGGACTAGATGATCCTGTGGGTCCCTTCCAACTCAAAATAACCTGTGAAACCTGTGAAAAAACTGAAGGGAAATGCTTTTTTCAGCTGTAGGGCTTCTGCTCCCTGCTCCTTCATTTAGGTACAAATAATTAAACTTTGACTGACAATAAAAATGTACAATACAAGCTAAATACTGCGTTCAGGATGGACAAAAGATAATTAAGTACTTACTTCCAGGAAGGTCAATTTTTATTAAGTATGCATTCTTAAATATTAAAATTAATTCCTCTGCATTATAGACTTAAATGCATAGCTGGCCTTCCTCAAAGCTCCCAAATATTTATTAGGTATATATTCCTCCCGCATCAAGGTTTAACATGAACCCAGCATATGATAAATATATGTACTTACATCAATTTTGCATGGCCATTAAGCATCAAATGGATATGAGTATAACTCATCTTCTGCTCAATTTATATACCCTGCATACAGTTTTTTACTGCATTTCTGTCACCATTTTATTTCTTCATGTTTATGCTTATATTTCACCGATTTCAAAAACATGCCAAGGAACAGAGCAGATTGGAACTCTATTTGATACTGACCCTGAGAGTCTGCAGATACATTATATTAGAAAAACCATGTGAAAAAATCAATGCTGTGATTGGTAACTATACACTATAGATTAATTAAGGCCAGAGACAAGGGATTAAGCCCAGTACAATCCTTTATTCGGTTTAATTGCAAATGCAGTAATAAGCAAACTTCTCTAAGAGTTCTCAGACTTGAAGATCATGTTTTATGGCATTGACAAGGCTTTTTTTAACCCCAGAATTTCAGAGAATCTCTCAGTCCATTTATGGAACAAGGTACCACGACACTGTTTCATGTCAATGGAACCTTCAATGTTCCCTGTGCTGCTCTGATGTGGAATGGCACGTCATTTTTTTGGACATTTTCTTCAGATTGGCAATTACATTTTGGATTTATAAACCCCAGATCTATATAATAATAAATCATTTTTATCAATGCATATATTCCTTAAAAGGAAGTCTTTGCCTGCTGTAGTGAGTTTTATGTTATTACTTGTCTGTACAACTTCGAATTATAATTAGAAAAATGGTGCTAAGTAAGTAATACAAAAAGTGATAGAGGGATTGATTTGGTTCTGCCTTGGACTATAATCAACATAATCTCTCCTGCACTCTCTCCTGCTCTCATCCCATTGTTCAGATGTGACAAAACTACTTGCAGCATTTAGCCCAATAATCAATATTATTTTTAATTAACATAGAAAAATTTTGTGCTTAGAAGTGTCTTTTTTAAAAATTAAAAACAATTTTTCCAGCTTCAGTCGGCAGAGCAGACAGACTCGCTAGAGTAAGGAAATATGTACACATATGGTGAGAACATGAATATTCTGATAAAACAAGTAAAACCCCAGCTGCAAACACGTGGCAGACCCTTCGTTACTGACCATTTAATGGAAACCACCAACTGCTACAGATCTAGTTAATGATTGTTACGGCAATCTAAAGTGCATAAAGTCAGCTATTGCTATAATCCCGACACAATTAGGAGTAATCCTGTATATGTAGCGTATTCACTGTCTCACATTCATCTCAAAGCAGATGCTGTTCCTTAATGCTTGAAATGCAGCTTTCCAGAACTGTGTTCTCTGCTGAGTGTTTTCTGTAATAGCGGAACCAAGATCTTTGATTTTAGGAATTTTATCAGCACATCCCTGTGCAACTGTAGTCCATGGCTCATCCTCCATATAAAGTAGAAACTTTTCTACCTTTGTACATCCCACACCTACTGCAACTCCCAAATACACGCACCTCCCAATTTACAGAGCTTCTGTAACAATTACTCTTTGTAGAGTGTTTTCCAGGTCAAACAGTTCTTTTTAAATAATTAATTAGTTCTGTTTCGGTTAAACAATTATTCATGAACTATTTTTTTTCATTATTTGTATTTCTTACCCAGGTATTCCCCCACAAAAAACTATGATTTGTTTGGGAATTGCTCACCTTCATAGTGCTTTAATATTTGTTACCAGAGCTAATCACCTGAATTATAATTGATTTTTGTTGTATTTTCTGATTAGTTAGACAACATTTTTTATTGAAAACCTTCACAAATGAGCTCTGCTCTGAAAGAGATATAATTACACGGCTAAAATTATGGGCAGGCTAATAGGGACAAGCTTTTAATTAGCAACTAGAAGTAGTTCAAACACTTGAAAATAAGAAAATATTGCATGGTTTACTCCAAACAAAATACATTATTTTGTTAAAAATGCATTATCAAATTGAGGATTAGATTTGTGCTTTCAGGGGGAGTTTGGGGTTGTCAGTCAGGCTTGTGACACACACTGGCATCACAACATTACTGTGCTGCCCAGTGACGTCTAAGGACAACACAGAGAGTACTGAACAAATTGTACCTGCAGCACAGAAGGTGGGAGAAATGACTGTCAGAGTAACTGAGTGCATAAAACCTGAAATTCTTAAATATATGGGAGAGGAGTAGCATAAACAAAATGTTATTTCTTAAGAGGGAAAGCGGAATATGTATATCAAATAGATTTTGAGTGAGAAGGAAACAAATGTACTGTGGAATCTCTCAGGAAAAAAGAGTGAATTTAGCTTCCCAAGATTGTGCCAGTATATGATGTTAAGCTTTTATTACAGAACATTGTTTTACCCAGACTTTGCTGTCACATTTGCACTTTTATCAAGTGTGGATCCAGGAGTCTCCACCTCTCCACCCCTTTGCTTACCAGTCGCCAGCCAGTAAGGAGCCTCTGGACCAGTCTTGTAATGATTCTACTGAATCTCCTTGCAGCTGGTGCATAAGGGTCTCTTCAAGCACTTGCTCACTATGTCCCAGTAGCTTTTGTTGGTTTGTTTAAGTCTTAATTGCAAAGTGCTAATCTTGAGCCATGCAGATGGTGCAGAGCAGCTCAGGACTCCATCAGGACAGTGGGCTGCAGAGGCTGTGCCCATTTGGGACAGTGAGGCCTTTGCAGTCAGGGAGCACAGCTTTCTTCTGGGCCTGTCCCCAGCCACAGGAATCCCTGCATGTGTGCACCTGCATGAGGCTTAAAGGCCTTTTTCTCTTCCTAATAGAGTGAAAAGCCCATTTATACCAAGGAAATCACATATTTTGCAACATTAGAGACTTGTCAGAAGTGTGAGGGTGAGACATAATTTTCATGTTCATCCACATCAATGTACAAGCATTTTCTACCTGCATGTACAACAATAGATACAGTAAAATTAAAGCTATTAAATGGCTTCCTTTGGAAGCTACCATCTGCTTCGATGCCATATTTAACATTCAGGACTCTATTTATAAGCAGGAAGAGGTGTAGACTTCAAAACTGGATGTGCTCATCCCAACACTATGGCCACCTCACAAGCTATATATATATATATTTAACATGATCCAGATAACAGACCAAGCCTTGTATGTTTAAGTGAAGGAACAGAATGTGAAAGTGAAGGCTTATACACCCTCCTCCCCAAGCTTAAACTAGAAGCAATCAGTGGGCGATAATTCTTCTTATCATTCTATTTTAATTAAATAGTCACCAGCTAGTGAAAGTATATTAGAGAAATGGAAATTGCATAGCCATTATGCTATGATACAGATGTAAATAGACTCTCAAAAACAATTCCTATTATTGATCTATCAGTGTCATTTTAGTCTTACCACTAAAAATTAGTTTTTACTGGTCAAAATAAAAAATTGATTGTCCATGACCTATTTGCACATATGATATTTGGATTTGATCCAGTTTCTGCCAAATCAAGTAGCTGGAAGAGTGAAGGAACAGTTCAGAGAGATTTGTGGCTATCCGAGCTAACCCATGAAGGAAAGCAAGCCAGGGTTTGTGCTTCCCACATGAAGGCAAGAGTGGAGGCCAATACTTATCACCTGAGTATGTTTGGGTTTGTATTATGTCTTTGTACTCTGACGATAAATATTTCTGTGAAGAAAGGACCTTTAAAGGACACAGTCATGGTGTTTGCTTTCCTACTTCATGAAACTCCTTGCCAGGTTACAAGACACATCAACATACCCACTGAAATAGTAGTTAGCAAATTCTTTAATTATCTTGGTAATAAGGAGTTCTCTGAATCTGTTTTTGGTTGCGTTTTTGTTTTGTTTTGTTTTCTATACTAGCTTTGAATTGGGAAACATAGCTATGAACTTGTGTTTCAAATATGATCCAGAGAAAAATGTGTAACTTAGATAGATTTACAAATAAAAAGTTGAATTTCTTCGTAACCATGCTCTCATGGTTGCCAGGAATATCATCTGCTAGCAGTTTTAGTTTCAACCATCTTTCATCAGACAGAACTCCTGGATCACTTGAAGAGTGGTTAAACATTGGAACAAACTCCCCCTGGAAGTTTGGATTCAACATCTCTGGAAGTGTTCAAAAAATGAGTAGACTTGGCACTCGCAATATTATTTCCTGGGCATGGTGCTATTCAGTTGAAAGTTGGACTTGATAATCTTGGAGCGCTTTTCCATAGTGATTCCATGATCCTGTGATCCATTTAAAAAGTTTAAGCTGTCTTTATTACAAATTCAAATGGGTTGCAGATACGAAAAGTGTCCCATCTTTTTGATACACCCACAAATAAACTTGAGGCAAAATCTAAGTGCAAATAAATGCAGTACTTTTTCTGATAGAGAATATGAAAGCAAAACCACCTGAATTGTAAATGGATTTATTTCAAGAACTTATGTTTGACATTCTTGGCTGAAAATAAAAAGTAATTTTGACATTTCACATTGAAAAGGTACACTTGCTTCCTGCCATGGTTGGCATACACTGCCATCAATGTGTACTGTGTTTTTTCACAGAAGGCAATGTACGATGCAGACCTTCTGCTCCAAATGTCCCTCTCATTAGACCAGTGAATGTGGGCCTTTATGTGGTTTTGGGACAGGAAATTATGCAGGACTGCTTTGTTAAAATGCTGTATTTTGACATGTCTTTCAACAAAAACATCACATGAACATTTAATCAAAAGTTTAAAGGGGGAAGGAGGAGGAGGCAGCTATAAACTTACTCATGCGTGTGTTTGCTTTGAATGTCATTAGATTGCAAACCAGAGAAGAACAGATCTCTGTTCCTAGGAGTTCAAGAGTTAAGTAATGCTGAATTGAATTACTAAGATGAGGTAGTCTCTCCATGTTATGTATGTTCTCTGTCTGTCCTAATTGAATCATGATATTTGACCAGAAACACATCCAGCTGTAAAAGTGATTACCTTGTAAATAAGGTGTGTATCTTCAAGACAATTGGAACATGATAAAAGACTATAAATCATTGCTAAATGCAAAGCAAATTGCCACCAAGCTAAGAAGATAGAAATACCCTTAACCTAAAACATTTCAGACTTACTTTCCATATATTCGACAGCACAAATTATTTATCTCCTATTTTATATGTCAGAATTGTGCATGTCCATATGTTTATAGGTATGTACTAATCTGCTTATGAAGAATGAAATATTTATTGCCACTACAATGAACATAAAGATGAGCGCCCAGTGACTCATAGGTCTTATGTTGCAAGGTTTTGAAAGCACGGAAGAGATGGGGAGTGTCTCAAAGTCCCTCTCATTGAATCAGTGGGAGGAGATTTTTTTTTCTTCCTTGGAATTTGCTCAGGGTGTTGCAGATCCTAATAGGAAAGATATTAATATGGGAGTGGCACATTAAGATCCATTCAATTCCACAGATGTATTAAGTCTGTAGGCACATTTGCTGAGAAATTAAGTTTTCCACAGGTTTGGTGTGGGTTTTTTTCATTTGTCTGGTGACAGACATTAGTGAGGCAAGGTAGATTGTTGACTGGATTATTACAAAGAATTTCTGAAGGAGATTTGTGTCGGCTCAGTGAGAACTGTTTTTTTTTGTTGTTGAGTTGGTTTTTTTTTGAGAACATTCCTCATATTATACACAATTTGGGAGGAAGGTCAGAATTTTACCATAGGGAGCACTTTATTCATTTCACCTGCAAATTCAAATCAGCTCAACTTCATAGGCAGAAAGCTGAGTTTTCTGAGGGTAGAAGGAAGAAGTTGGTATCCAGATAAAAGTCTAGGATTAAGAAACTGTATTCGTGCTGTGGTCTTCTCCTGTGCGAGTGCCAGAGTAAGCCCCTGTTCCCTTCCAGTTTTAGACATTCACATGCAGACACAAGTATCATGTGCAGGTGCAGGTACATGTACATGCAGAAGTTCTTCTCCAATTTGTCTGAACGAAACCCAACCCAGCCTTTTCTCTTTAAATTCATACTTGATCGTGAGGCAGTTATTACAAAAGTTATATGGCTGTAAATAATGATCAACTCATCTTAGTTCCACGGTTATTCCACTTCTAGGGCTTATATACAGAAAGCATGCATAATTTCTATCTATCATCACTTTTCCTTGCATTTATAGCTATCCGTTTTTCAAGTTCTGACATCTGGATAGCTGGTAGTAATTTAAAATGAGGACTAAGAAAGAATTCCATGTATATAGAGACCTTAAGTAGATATTTGAATATGAAACACAAGCAGAATACTGATAATTCTGAAAACCTAAGATTTCTTGTTTTAAAATGAAATCACTTGCTAATTTATCTTGATAAAATAGGCCAAATATTGCCTTCCTTATTTACCCCATATATGTGGAAGGTGAAATCTGAGTAGCAATTAACGGAGAAAGGATAAATTCTGGGTGAGATATTGTGCAGTGTCTCAGTCAGTCTTTGCCTGAAAGAGACGGTTATGGGCCTTCTATGGAATAACATGGATTTATGAACACTCAGTAGTTGTCTTTCTAAACTTCTTCATATACAGTTAAACTTTATCCTTCGCGAGGAATGGGACAGGCCACAGCCCTTGCGAAATGTTAAACTCGCAAAGAAGTGCAGGTCGTTAATATGCATGCAGGCCACGTCCATTGCCTCACCCCCTGGCGCTCCAGAGTGCTGCGGGAACTTTTCTGCTTCTCCCCTTGGGCATTCTGAGCACGGGGGAGCAAAGGGAACCATTTCTGAGCCCCCTCTGACTCGGGAGAGCCCCCCTCCCAACCCCGAGAATCCACGGGGCTGCCGCGACCAAACCCCGTGCCGCTGCTCCCGCCCCCTCCCCAGCCCCGGTGATCATGCGCGCTGCACGCCACCCGCCCCGCGCTCTGCCGGTCCTGTGCACCGCTGGCAGCGCCACACAGCACGGGGGCGTTCAGCTGTGGCAGCAGAGTGAACATGTCCCACTGGCCGCTGCAGCCAACCCAGCCCCACTTTCCTGGGGCAATGCCCTTCCCCGCCTGTAGCCATGGAAACAGTAACACGCACCCAGGGGGGGTGAGTTCCCCAGCTGCGCTTAGAGTAAGAGGGGACAGCGTGACTCCTGGCCCTCCCTGTGGGGCCAGGACAGTGCCACCCCACAGAGAGCTCTGGCACCGCCCCTCGGTGGAGCAGAGCGACTGCGCATGGTGAGCTGCATAAATTGGCAAATGGTGGAATCAAAACTGCGATAAATTCACATCACAAATGCGCAGGGTCGTAATGCAGAGGTCGCAATAGAGCGGGGATTCACTGTATTTAGAAACCATATTAATCAATGAGAATATTTATGTACCATATCACTAGATAAAAATGTGTCCTTGAGACAGTATTATTGTTCCATCATGTACTTCGTTCACCTCTTGCTCATGGTTTGTTTTATCACTTGACAGTCACTAGACTGGGAGTGGATTGTAGCAGATTCACATTAG
This sequence comes from Pitta sordida, assembly GCA_013390025.1. Taxonomy (NCBI): domain Eukaryota; kingdom Metazoa; phylum Chordata; class Aves; order Passeriformes; family Pittidae; genus Pitta; species Pitta sordida. The sequence continues at coordinate 19,351 of WEKX01000576.1, forward strand.
CTTTCTACAACTGCCTAAAAGGAGGCTGTAGCCAGGTGTAGGAAGATCTTCTTCAGGCAACTAGTGACAGGACAAGATGAAATGGTGACAAGCTACACTAGGGGAGCCTCTGTTGGGACATCAGGAAAATTTTTTTCACTAGAAGGATGGTTAGATATTGGAACAAGATGCCCAGGGAAGTGGTGGACTCACTGGAATGTTCAAGAGAGAACTGGACATGGCACTGAATACCGTGATCTAGTTTACAGTTTAGTCAAAGGTTGGACTCGATGATCTTGAAGGTCTTTTCCAATCTTAATGATTCTATGATTAGTTTAGTTTTATAGCTGCATACACTTTTATATACAACTGATGAATCTCCATTGAAACTTCCTGATTACTAGATTTATGGATTATATCACCTGATCCTGACAATTTTTTTTTCAAACACTAGCTCTCAAATCCAGTCAGCCTCCTCTGTCCTATCCTTTCTGGCTGCCAAATCCCTGTTCTTTACTAAATGTTGACAAAACACTGGTGCTACTGAGTGTCTATTTAATTTTTGACTGATTTTCCTGCTGCATGAGATCACTGGCAACTGCTAGAACACACTCTTGCTTTCCCAAACTTTGTGTTTATTTCCCTGAAGATCTTGCCATCTGCTGTGCTCAGCTGCCCAAATAAGTAAAAATTTCCATGTCTTATAATTTTTTCCTGACAATATTGTCTATTCCCTTGATCTTTCCAGTTTTCTTTGGGGTCTTTATGATCAGTTTACTTCTAAATAACACATATCATGACAGGCCATGTTACTACAAACAGGAGTATTGATTTTGGCAGTAGGACAGAGGTTACTGAAGCAATGTTCAGTAAGAGGCATTCCAGCTATTATATAGAAGTCAGCCAACAGAACCATGGACAACAGATTCATAGATTATGCTCTTTTTGTGGTGTATATTTCTTTGGCCTTACTTAGTATTTACACCTCATTTGTTCCAACTTGTTTACTGTTGCCAACCCCAAGTGTTCAAAATCATGAAATTGGCTTGAAAATTATAATGCTTTCAGCAATAACAGGAATTTAAGTTCTTAGTCCAGGGTGCTAGCACATTCAAGCATTTTCCTGTAGCTAGCAGGAAATGTGCTTTCTTGCAGGGAGGGCAGAATTGACAGCAGATATTCATACAAAATATTGTTACTCTCTCTGAGCTGAGAAAACACCAGAATCACAGAATCAGTAAGGTTGGAAAAGACCACAGAGGTCATCTAATCCAACCTGTCACCTATTACCTAACCTAGCCAAACCTGTTCCCTAACCTGTTGCCATCCTTCTACCAACACACCATCCTACCTATAACACACTACCCTAATATCTAGGTCATGCCACCAAGTACATCATCCAACCTTTTCTTAAAGACCTCCAGGGAACGGTGACTCCACCACCTCCTTGGGCAGCCCATTCCAGTGAGAGATCACCCTCTCTGTGAAAAAGTTCCTTCTAATGTCCAGTCTAAATCTCCCCTGACGCAGTTTAAGACTGTGTCCTCTTGTTCTATCACTTGTAGCCAGAGAGAAGAGACCGACCCCCAGCTGGCTACACCTCCCTTTCAGGTAGTTGTGGAGAGCGATAAGGTCTCCCCTCAGCCTCCTCTTCTCCAGACTGAACAACCCCAGCTCTC
>WEKX01000601.1:0-16230 GCA_013390025.1 Pitta sordida
AGCATGGTGCCCATGACTCCAGGGTTGAGGGTTCGATCCTTGTGTGGTCTTTCACTTGGGATTTGGACTAGATGATCCCTGGCGTCCCTTCCAACTCAGAATAACCTGTGAACCTGTGAACTGGTGAACCTCTAGTTCACATCTTTTGCAAGATGCCACACTTAGATCCTTCTGGAATATAAAAAAAATGTAATGATGTGATAATTTTCTTTCCATCTTCAAAACTTCTTAGTGCACATGCACCTTTTCACGAAGGGTTTTCTACACTGAACCTACAATTGATTCTCAAATCTACATCCAATAGCTACCTATAGAATTTTTAAGAGTATCTGTAGCCACTTTACAGCTTGCTTCTGGGTTTCGTTCATGTGCTACCCTCGTACAGATAAACCTATTCACAAATAAAATATTCTTGAAAACATCTGAAGGGAGAATTGTGCATTAGAACAATTGCATACACAGGATCTCACAGCAAATTAAGGACACATGATAAGGAAAAAGTTCTGCTCTTGGTGTCTTTCCTTCTCGCATCTGGATCAATTTCTGTGGATTAAGATGCAGAGGTAGCAAGTTCCTTTTAGTTCTAGAAGTATTTTCCAGGCAGATTTATGGAAGATGTAACTTCAGAGTGAAATTTTCGGTGTCCTGACTGTATACACAAGCACTAGTATAGGTATAGGGGAATGAATTCCATGAGGTGTCTTATTTCTGAAGGTAGGTGAAAAGAAAGGAAGGTCTGCTCTGCCTTTTCAGGATTGTTTTATCACATCTTTATTCCACAGCGAGGAATGCATTTATACTCATATAGTTTAAACTGGTGACCCAGATAAAAAAAGGTAAGTATCAGCTTACCATACTAAAGCCACCCAGTGTCCTTCTTACCGCTTTTGTTGTTTTCTTGGTAATTTTCCAGCTTTCTCCATGACGTTTCCTTGTTTTAGATGTTTTAAAGGTGTGTTGTTTTTTTTGGCAGCTGGGTTTCAAGTGTGCTAATGACCAAGTAGCCTAATTTTAAATGTTGGCAGTGCTGTTTCAAGTGTGATTGTATGGTATTTCTGATGAATGTATGTTATTATATGCTGTATTTTGTTCTTTTTTAAACTCTTAATCATCTGATGGTTTTGTCATCTGTCTTCTTTTTATTTTTCACCAGACCCTGGAGGTTTACTAGAATTAGCTAAGCACAGTCGCAGCTGACATCATCTTGTGTTAGTGATAATCCCTAGTTTGAGTGGGAGGTTAAACTAGATGACCTCCAGAGGCTTTCTCCAACTATTATTTCTATGGTTCATCATGTATTAGTTATTAATTTCTGTGTATTAAAGGTGTCCTTAACTTTATATGCTTCCTATGATGTCTTAACAAGTTTGTGATGATGGAGGAAGTAATGCTCTGTTTCACAGCAGGTTGAAATCCCAAGAGACACAAGCTCCTTATAGTGGCAGAGAAAGCCATGTTCAGGTAGTACATGCTGTTACTAAAACTTAAGTTCTTCTGTAACTGCTACCTGATCTTTCCCTCATGGAAGAACTCTTGCATACTTGTAGTGATAGGGGATACCTCAGAAATTGTGTGCTCAGATTTATGTCAGTGGTTGCCTAAAAAGCTTCACATTTTGTGTGTAGATATGGGAGGCCAGAGTTTGATCAGATGGATGAGTAGCAGAGAGGAAGAACAGACCTGGAGACCAGAATGTAGCAGTGGATATGTGAAATTTAATTCACTGGAGTGTCTCCTGTGCAACACAGGCTGCAAGGATGACAAAGCAGTGGGGTTATTTGCAACCTAAATTCTTGATACTTTCTCAAATAGACATTTGCAGAATTGTAATTGTGCTACGTGTATTGCTGTATTTGTTGGGCCAAGGTTTGGTATCGCATTCAAACCCCCAGGAGATCCTGTACCCATGCACTTTAACATGGCAAGAGATAAATAAATTGCCAGTGGGTAATGGAAAAATGAGAATCAGTTAGATAATGACGAAGGTTGTTTAATGAGCTGAAGATAAAAAATGAATAAAATTTAAATGCATATCTTGGCTAAGTGAGAGACAGATGGAAGAGATCTACAAATTTTGGGGGTGTGAAAGCTCTCCTGGAAAATGCAGCTCTGTTGAAATCAAAATACTTCATAAAGCAGGTCAACTGCAGTAGACTTTTGCTTCAAAAGAGTAAAAAAGACTGTCAGACAGAACACATTTTAATATTTTGGAATACACATATTTTTTTAATTCTTAGTATTGAAGTGATTCTTTCTGTTGAGTTTTTTTATCACTTTTGGTATTTAGAGTAAGTCTGAACAATAAACAAATAATCAAAGAAGCCATGAAATTCTCCTTCCAAGATTATTTGAAGTGTTTCAGTTTTTCTGTAATTTGGACCAAAGCCAGCGTATAAAATCCTTGGAAATTGCTATCATCCGTTCAGTTCCCAGGGGGCCTGAGAAGGACTCTGTTCTGTATCACACTTCAGCTAGTGTCTCTTGAGATGCAGAAGCATCAGTAATTGCCAGTAGCTGTACTACAGCTCATTTGCTTTGCAGTCTGGATTGCAAGGGCTTGATTATGTCATCATGCTACACTTGATGCCCAGCTTCTGTCACACTGCACTGTAAAGTAGAAATGTTGTTCTTTTTCCCCTGCACGCTGCACCTGATCTCTTTCAGGATCAAAACAATTGTAAGGAGAGATTTTCCTCTTGACACTTTCTGGGGACTATATAATAAATATAGTACAGCTTTTGTTTCTCTGCCTTTGTTTTTCCGTAAAATCTAGAACGAGGTGACTGAGATAAATGCTGACTGGTATGTCTTGCAATAAACAGCTCAGTTTTGCTAGTGACTATTAACTAATTGTTGTGTACCATTGAGAGATTCTTCCTGGGTTTGTACATGAAGGATTCTGTGATACACTCTGGTGTTTGAGTGTTTAAGGTGCCGTTTAGTGCTGAAGAAGTTATTGTTCTTGTGGGAATGCACAGAAAATGTGTCTTGGAAAATGTTTGCTATCTCTGCCTACTTAACGTGTTCTGCGATAAATTTTTGCATTAGTTTGTGTTAAGAGAAAAATTTCCTTGTCTTTCATTACATCTTGTAGGTAAGATATTCAAAGAAACACATAGATAGGACCTCATTTAGGAGATAAACAATTGAAGGAGCTTCTCAATTGACCATGAAAACTGGAGAAGAAAAGACTTGTAATTTTCATCCTCATTCTAATCTAGCAAAGCAACATACAGATTCACATGGTATGAGAAATCGAGCATGATCCATTCAGCATTTTTCTGTCCACTTTGATGCAGTGCTGTTGTTACTGTGAAATCCATGTTCAGGGGCTTTTTTCCTTTCAGGCATGCACATTGCTCTCACTGTGGATAATTGGTTATCTATGGGAAGCATGGGAAAAAGACTTTTCTCAAGTGCTTGCAAAGACACTGCTTCACAGAACTGCAGTAAATAGCTACATTAGCAGTGATTTTAAAAACTAAATTATTAGTTTGTCCTTTTTAGACATACTGACCTTTAAACTAGGAAATACAAATTGCTGTATGGTTTAAATAAATTGTATGGCATTTTAAAGGGCTACTCAAGAGCTTTGCGTGCATTCAAGATCAATGGCCGATTTACTTCGGGGAATGGAAGAGCTAGGTTCTCCACCTAGCTGTTTTTTCGGCAGATTCCTTACTAGAAAGGAAGGTACATTTGTCCCTGTTATAACCATAGTTCTTATGATTCATTCTCTGTAAAACCAGCTTTGCTCTGCAGAATGGATAATGCCACCCCAGCCTGCATAACAGCTGGAGGAGGATGCCCCGAAAGTCTTTGAATTTCTTGTATTGTGTGAAATGGAGACTGATGAGTCTTTCAACAGAAATGCCCTTTTAAGATACTCTTCAGGAAAACCTTGTATGTTTGTGTTTTGGACCACTTTCACTGGGATTCACTGTGTTTCATGTAAAAGGATTTTATCATAAACCATAAAGAGAATATTCTATCATATTAGTGAGGTTAAATATTTTGAAATTATAAAGTGCTTTTAAAATTTGAATAAATTACTTGATGATGAGGAAGCAAGAGAAAGATTTGAAATTGCTATGCTTATGCAGACAAGGTACTTAAGGGCTATTGTGCATTTAACAGATAATTAGCATACATAACATGGAAATTTGCAAAAGTTGCAGGCCTCATTGCGAAGTCCCAATTAGAGCTATAGATGTAAATAGCACAAAAAGTGGAGCTGTCTTCCAAATAAAACATTGAGAAGTTCAGATTTTCAGGTTTGTTCCTTTGGTTTGGTTTATTAATTAAAAGGACCAAGCTGGATATGGAATAAAAAGCATTATGTAAAAAAAGCATCTAATAGCTTTACATAATATCTCCTGAGTGAATTGTTTAGGTGCATCATACACGCTAAACTTTGTCAAAATTAAGCTCTTTGTGCGTGAAAAAGAGATTTTCTAATAGTAGGTGCAAAGAAGTAGTCAGAAATCCATGCTGATCTAATGAAAAAGCAGGTTATGAACTCAGCTTCATTTAGGACTGAGATCAGTGTAGTGCCAAGATGAGGACCATTAAGGTTTATTAAATTTGCCTAACAATATCAGCCATACTTAGTTTAAAAATACATGTATTATTTATGAAATATGTGCAATCTGGATCTCGTTTGGTTTAAAATCACTACTGTGAAAAGTAGTCCTTTATGATGACTTCATAAAGCCATTAAATTGCTAGACCAAATGTATTATTAATGTGCTTAAAGAGACATTTCATACAGCAGCAGGGAGCAATGTGTTTTCCTGTTGTGATGCTTTTCCATTCCTGTGAGAAAATGTTCTTTTTTAATATATAAATACTGAATTTGTAAAATATATGTAGAAAAGCTCTAATAAAATCCTAGGAGTTTCAGTTTAATGCTTAGCTTATAGTAATGTCTGTATGAGGTGCAGATGAGGCCTTTGAAAACAGATGAGCAGAACAATTTTGGTTCATCAAGCATGGTGATGGAGGGGGCCCTTCAAAGTGATGGAGACACATACCACTGTCTCAGCCTCTTTCTGACATGTATGGTGTTTACCAGACATTTAGCTGTCCTGAGGTGGTCAGCTTGGCTGGGAAGGACTGTTTCTTGCCAGCACTGGGAAGGTGTACTGCTAGCTGACTGTGTCTTGAGTGACCACAGGCCCAGGAGCTGGCTGTCCTGGTCTCTCAGAGAGACAAGGTGCAGGTCTGCTGGGTAATACGCAAAAGTCCTAGTCCGTAGTCCTCTAGTTCTAGTTGGTCCTGATCTAAAATTCCTCAACAGAGCAGACCCTTGTAACTCAAACTAACATGGTTATTGAATAATCATAGCCTTTTCCCAAGAGGTATTTTGGTAGCTCCATCAATTAGACTCAGGTAGGCAGAAGCCACTTTTTTTTTTTTGCAAATGTTACACAAGTGTGTCACTCCTGACTTCTAATGATGGCTGGCCTTCAGAGCACAGTGGCATGCTTATTCAATGTAGTCTTGTAAACAACCACGTTCACAAAACACCTACACTAGAAGGTACAATGAGGCCTCTGGAAGGCCTACTATCTCTCTACTAGAAGGTAGAGATGCTTAATTTAGATCTTCTCAAACATTTAAAAAATTAATTTTTGGCATTTTGACCTTCTAGGAGACATAAAAAAGATGTGTTCTCAAAGTGATTGAAGATTTCCCTTTTTTGAACCTGTATCGTCTATATATTCTGTATCTTTTGCTGATCTTTTCCATGAGTCACTTAATTGCTGCCTCACAAGAGCCTTTGTGGAGTAAGTAAAAACTGTGCAGCACTCTTGTAGCCCGTGGATAAGTGGAAGGACCATGCTGAGAGGTTGTAATAATAGATACCAACTACTCTGTTAAAAACCTTGGCTTGTCCCTGACTCTGTCAAATATTTCTGCAGTATCTTGCCTCTTTTCAGTACCCTTAGACAAGCCAGAGTCATTGCACTCAGTAAGCAGCATTCCTTTGCAAAGCCTTGCTAGTCTTCACTTCTATTTTTGTACTAGAGAAGCTATAAAAGGAGTGCTCAGAATGCATTGATTCTCTTTCTCCCCACCCTGTCCTTTCCTGCAAAACATGGGGAGAGATTTTATTACATTTCAAAATGTTTATTTAGTTAATCATACAGACAGAAACACACATTTCTGTCAGGCATATTTCCAGCTCAGTGGTCCATCTTGAAGAGTAGGAAAGTATGAAAATAGATTTACTGGAATCTATGTGAGTGGTACAAGCATCTACTCCCAGGAAATATATCTCATCATCTTTATTGCTTGTACGTGAGCGTCAGACGCACTTCAGGCCTCATGCATTGTGAAGACAGAAATAGGGAGTTAAATACTTTTAAAAATTTGAATATCACATAATAGTAATATAGCTGGCTGATTTTTTAATACGTTTGAATATAATATTTTGAATATAGTATTTTTTGCTTATGTTCAACATTGTTCATGAATCAATGCTAATCTTTTGATGGGTTGAAAGGGCTGCTGTTTTCAGAACTAAAAACAATTAAGTTTTAGTAGTCTGAAGAGTCAGCATTCTTTAAGGAAAAAGTAACCTTTTTTTCAAATTCAATTAGTAAAGACAATACTGATTTAATTATAGGAGGAACCTGCCCTCCCTCGGGTATGATGAAATACATTTCCTATTTCACTTGTTTCTTAGGGATTACAGAATAAAGAAAACCCTAGACATGAATTCTAGGCTTTACAGAAGTCCATAAAGCAGCAGTGGGTCAGATCATTTTTGTTGATAGTTGAATGAGACCCAGATGTGTTCTAATTTGCAGACCTTTTAGCATTAATACTTTTGTATACAACTTGTTGATCCTAAAAAAATGATACATGAAACAAGTAGGAAGTTCAAACAACTGTTTTTAGCAATAGAATCTTTCAAAAGAAATAAAGCATAAACAAGTTACAATTGTATTAACAAAAAAAATCGTAACATTAAAATTGAATTTATTCATTCATTATGTGATGAGAAATACTCCCTAATGTACCAAAACCACTCACACAAAATTAATAAAAATATATTCAATCTATTATTTTGCCTTAGGTTTGTGAAGAGGCAATTCTTCACAGGATAAGGAGAATTCTTGTATTTTAAGTACATAAGTGTCAGTTTTGGAAACCATACAAAAGTAAAAGAAGTGGATGAGTAGTCCACCAGGTGGAGAACATATTGCACACAGGTTCTCTTAAAGTACAGTGGTTTATTCCTCAATACATATATTCCTCATTTTGTTATATTTACTTACTTCACCTTGCATCATTCACACCATCTACAAAACAGTTGTCTGTAAAGAGCATTTTTTGCGTAGAATTGATGAAGAGAAACGTAGAACAGAGTGTGTGCTAGATAATATGAGAACACAGTAATCCTGGTATACCTTTTATTTTGGGTAAGGCCAAGCCTTGTTATCTTTAGTTAGGGTCAGCTAGGTCTGTTGTCCTAAAAATATCTGTTACAGATCATGGATAATTTATGGGGGTTTGTGAAAAGAGTAGTTCAGTTGTTCTCTATTAATATAGATCATCCCTTCTAGATTTGCAGAACTGGTTTAGACTTTAGACTTTAGACTTTAAAATTGTCAGTTATGCTGTAGCAGCCAAGATGTTTTGCCTGACATAACTTTTTTATAAAAAACATTTTTTATAACTTACTGCCTTTAATACAGCAAGAGAAGGGAAAAAACCACCCTCAAACAAAACAAATTGTCATGCAGCAAGATATATCCTAACCTATCAGTTTAAAAATTCAGGATATTATTACAAACCAAAAGGCAGTATCACTCCTACTTTAATTTTTATCACTCTTACTGCACGTTTCTATTGTTGTGACATTAAATCACAGTATCACAGTATAGAAAAGGCTGGAAAGGACCTTGAAGATCATCTAGTCCAACCTATAATCCAACTAACCTATCCTCTACGTCTAGATCATATCACTCAGCACCTCGTCCAGCCTCCCCTTGAACACGTCCAGGGTTGAAATCTTTGTTTGTGTGATCTATGGGTTATCTCCTCTAACTTCTGTGACTTTGAAGCTTATTGTTGTCTTCATCCATGATTCAGAGGACAGTGGGTCCTGCAGCAGTGACCAGAGCTCTTTCATAACTGGCCACCTGTCATGAATCACTGAGGAGGGCCGGGACACAATCCACCATCATCATGGGCAGATAATAGGAGTAATGGTGAAGAGGGATTAAACGATCAATTTTTTTTCCAGTCTTGTATATAAGACTTGTATTATTTGTTATTGAGGAATCCTCAGAGAAAGACATTTCCCTGGCTGACATACTGTCTTTCATTTCCAGACAGCTTCACAACCATTTCCAAGTCAGAGAATTCCCATGGAGCATAGTTCCTTTGCTCTGTTGTATCTTCAAAAACAGTGACCCTAGATCTGCAGTGCCTAAATAAACATGCACTTGATTACAAGAAGCATTTCTGAATGGGATGATTCCCCCACTATCCAATTGCAGCAGCAATGAGATTTATGATTTCCATTTCACAACTCCAGCATCTAGGAATAAATAGCATTTGCCATTTCTACATTAGGAGTGTTTTGGAAGTCTGAAATTTTGCTTTTCCTTTTTAGACTAACTCCCTTTTCTGAAAAAGATGTAATTCTTGTTGAAGTAATTTTCTTGAGTTAAAAACCCTCTTCATATGTCGTCTTGTCAATGAAGTTTTTTTCTTCTAGATGGTCTGGTATTCAGTTTCCTGTGAATCAGTAGCTGTACATGTGGATACTATTTTTCAGCATTTTCTAATCAGTGTAGTTAGTGCATACCTGTTATAGAACTGGAGAGGGTAGACCCATGCAAGGTCCATGCAAAGTTACCTAGGATGAGGCTCATGATATTTGCAAGAAACATCATGTGATTGTTCTGATGTTGCAATAATCACAGAATCACAGAATCACAGAATATTATGAGTTGGAAGGGACCCACAAGGATCATCTAGTCCAACTCACCATCTAACACCCGTACAGAGACCGAGAGCACATCCCAGAGCGTAACACCAACCTAGTTATTCTGTATTCAAAACATAGTCATGGTGCGGTTCTCACTCACCTGCAAAAGGTGTTTTGATGACTCTGGTTCTAGTCAAAAGAAGAGTATAAAATAAAAGAGTGAAAATAGGTCCATAGGCAGATCTGCAGCTCTGGGGTTACCTGCAGAATATCCTCAGGTTGGACCATTATGGTGTTTCTGCTCCTATAGTGAAAATCTTGATCATATCTAAAAGTTTTGTAACTACTTATCAGACTGTGATGAGGCAGTAAGAACTGCTGGCATGCCACTGAAGTTCACAATACAGGTTTTTCTCCCCAGGAGTATAATTGGATTGTAGCAAGCTACAAAATGGGCCAAACTTCCTCTCAATGAATTTCTACTAATATTTTCGTTTCACACAACAACAGGAATATAGAATATCAACTAATAATGCTACATGGTATGACCTTGCCCATGGAGAGCAGCTGACTGTTACTGTCCAGGAAATTTTACTTTTACAACAAGTCTTTGAACATCAGCGATGCTGAGCTTTAGCATAACAGAGCCACTCCAAAATCTGTGGGATCTTTTGTGTATTGAATGCTGAAGTAGACTACTGCACTAGTAGTGCTGTTTTATCTAAATGTTAGAGCTATGTATGTTTCTACATAAAAACTATTCATAGGTTTATAAACACAGCTCTGAAGAAATATGGCAATACTTTGGATGTCTCTGAACACAGAATTTTTTTATTTGATGTTTCTTTTCAGTTTACAGAAACCTCAATTTAAAAGTAGCCATACGGTTCCCAGTTGAATTGGAGAGGGTTGATGCACATTGCCTAGTCTAAAATGAGTTATCTAAAGCTATTTGCTCCAAAGTTGCCAGACTTTGCAGGATATACATAAATAACTTCATGCAAAACGTGAATCTACTTTCAAAGTTAAGGTGTACGCCACTTTCAAGATCTCCAGCACAAGAGCATTAAACATATGAACTATTCCCTGATATTTCAGTGGAGCACATATTTTAATAGGAGACTGCAACTTGTGCCTTCCTGGGGTTGAGTCAATGGAGTGACTGGTTCACGACCATAGACTTTTGCTCAGTCACCATCTGTCTGGATTTTTCCTAATATTGGTGGTAGACATATGATTATTTGAGAATAGGATCAATATATTTTTGTATATTTAAGAGGCAATTGAAATGGGTAGAGTAGAAGGGATTGTTTGGGTAACAGTCCAAACAAAGCACTCAAAATGTTAATAATGCAACATTAATAATTAATAATGAAGGAATAAGCTGATTTCTCAGAGGAAGGCATTTCCTAAACAGATAAATCCCTCAGAAGAATGTAGAACTTGCTTATGAGAAAAAGTACTGATAAGGTCGAAGAAGTCTAAGAAGGGGGGATGTAAGGGGAAAAAAAAGCCTTTTTTTCCTCCGTTCTCCCATTTATTTTGTTCAAAGGGCCACTATGAATCGTATGCATCTTGACACTTGCAGGAATGATCTCACTGTCCTTAAAGAGAGTTTCACTAGGAAAGAAAATAATCAATAGGATGAGATATTAAAAGGGATTTTTTCCCCTTCTTACTCCAGGCAGCTCTGTGTTGATTTATGATCTACAGGAAATTAAACACTGACAGCATCACCAGCAAAGATAAGCATATATTGCTTAGGGTTAGTGACTTGCTGAATTTTCTAAATCAAGCTATGTATACATTATTACCTCCGATTTTTATCAAATGACTGTTGGCAAGTAACCATGAATAATGAGAGCAAACGAAAATTCCTTTTATAAATGACGGAGTCATGCTGTTGCATTTTAAGCCCTGGATTTTTCAAATGTCTGCCTGTTGTCCTGGCAGAACTCATTTACATGTGTGCAGTATTTTGTTTGAATAACATAATTGTTGTGTCATCCACTTCTGCACACACTTACAAAGACTTAGAAAATGAATTAGAGATGCTGAAGCAGTTTGCAGTCCAACATATTTGGAAACGTGCCCATGGTAGACTCCAAATTCATAATTAAGCATCTAAATTAATGGCTATATTTAAAAAAATGCTGAGCTCCCAGGAGTTCCTTATTTGCTTGAGATATACTGATCTTAAAATTAGGCCCCAGCTCATGGTCTCTCCAGCTCTAATGAGATGTTTTTTCTTAACTTTTCCATCTTCCCCAGAGTGGCAGGCTCCTTCAAGCTTGAGGCATAAACAGATTGATCAAACCTGGGACTTTTCAGTTTGCTTCTGTTTTAAATCACTTAGTAGGGGAAGGCTACTGGCAGGTCGGTATTCTTCTCCTTTCAGTGATATGAAAGACCAATTGTCTTTCCAGACTAGCCTCGTTGACATATCAGGAGGAGGTTCCTTGATGACCAGAGTGCAATGTCCTTTGTGGAAGTTACCCAAGACTGGTGATGATCAGTGGGAATTGGCTGATAAGGAAAGGGCTGTGTGGTACATACACACACAGAGAGCATTGCTGCTGCTGACATTTAGGTTATCTCTTTGGTCACAGGAAAAAAAGAGTGAGAGGAGCTCCATGCAAAATATTCTGAATCATCTCGAGGATCCTATATATTTCCACTGGTCATAGGGGGAACCTTGTCTATCAATCTAAACTAGACATCTGAAATTCATGCAGCAATTCTCCAGTGTGGCTGAGTGAGAGTTACTGTAGATGCTGTTAGCTTACTGGTTCCTGTATGCTACCTATGTTATCTAGTCATTTTTCATTAAAATCAAAGGCGGCAGCTGCAAAATAGGTTTATTTTTTGTTTTAATGAGGAAACAGAGAGGCAAAGAATGAGCAGTTTTGCCAAAACTGTGGGAAGAATCTGCAAAGAACATTTCCTCTGGGATGCATAATGTGGTACATACATCTCCTTTCCTTTTTTTAATTAGAGACCCTCTACTGAGGCCCTGGTCAGACATAACCTTCCCTTGCCTGTGTGAGTTGAAAAGATTAAAGCCTAGTTGTGGTTTGCTTTGTTGGTTCTGGTTTTCGTTTGGGTTTTTGGAGGGTTTTGTTGTGTTTTTTTTCTAAACTGTATTACTTGAAGGCTCTGGGAGTGACACTATAGAAAGAGGAATAAAATTCAGGTCGAGTACATATCTAACATTACAGAACACAGGCATTGGATTATGAGGAGAAAAAACCCAAAACGTAAACATGGCGTATGAGTAAATTTTCCTTAGAAATTGTACATGAAAATGAGAATTTTAGCAATAAACTTTCTCCCTCTGGCTGCTTCATAGTGAAGGTATTTTGTGGCTTGCTTAATGTTTTACAAACAAAATTATGAATGTCAAAATAAGGTGTCCAAATATAAAATAAAGAGACCAAATATAGTTATATAGACAAGAAACAGACCTTTCCTGTGTATGCTTCTCTATCTCCAACCACTTGTATTCTCTCAAATTCCAATCAGTCAAAAGCACAACCAATGAAATAACTCAGATATAGGATTAAACAGAAGAAATATTCTTCATTCCTGCCTTGAAGGGTGCTGAAGTCTTTTTTAGAAAAGACAAGTACCGTAACTCTAACATAGGCACAAACACTCTGGTAGTAACATCTCTTCCTGGTCAAGAAGTAATCATGTTCAAACCATTTTGGTTTATCAGCCAGATGAAAAGCCAGATAAATTAACTTTGTTAAAAGGAAGGCAGTCTAACCCTGTTTTGTTACATATCTGTTAGCCTTTAAAAAGCCTCTCTAGTAAACTCGAAGTTGGCATAATTACAAAACTTCAGTTTGTCAGCAACACTGATAAGTGCACTTTGGCACAAACAGAAAAAAGGCAAAGAATATGAAATATATGAAAATTCATTAAATTTTAAAAGTCTGTCACACGGGTGTTTAAGTGAAGAACAGATGATCAACAAAAATGTGTGTATCAATTGTCATGTGGCAGATTCAAAGCAGGTCAAAAGCCAATATTTTATCACAGTTGTAGGTTTTGGTGGCAGTTAGACCATAGCAGACTTCAAGAGGAATTGAACATTTATGGAAACACGACCAACAGAGTAGGAATAACACTAACAATTAAATATTTGTGGTAATGCAGTTCCTTCTATTTTCATCTTTGGCTGTTTTCCCTTTCAGTTTTATATAGGTTAATTAAATATATTTCTGTTTAGGGACCATTCAGGCAACTTCTTTCCTAATTAAACAAGAGTACATATTTGCTAGGTGAAAGGTTATTCATATTGAGTGTCCCCGTCTCTCATGTGGGAGATGGGAGGGTTCGATTCTCGCCAGGGAGGTGGTGGTGCGGTTTAAGAGTTGGACTCGATGATCCTTGTGGGTCCCTTCCAACTCAGAATATTCTGTGATTCTGTGATTTCATATTAAGTCTAGAACCCACCTATGAAGATGCAGACTGATGTAGTACTCTGATGCGTAAAGGCAAGGGGACTCAATTCCTAGTGTCACAGAAAAGTCTTGAGAATGTAAAGGGGAGAAGAGGATTGTTTGTTGAGTTGCAGAACAGATGGTGTCTTTTCTGCTTTGTTCCCATGGTTTTAGGGATTCTTTTGCTTCTGAGCAGAAGCTCTGGTATGCCTGTTTGCATGCTGCAATCTTCAGGGAAAGTTTTCCTTTCAGAACACATACATCATTGGAGAGAGAACTAATTTTTGTATTTCTTGTAGCTGCATGTGTCAAGCTAATCACTTGGAAAAGGTACATGTTGAGTCTTGGATGACCAAGTTATGAAAGTTTCATAACTAATGTGTTTCATAATGGTCACACTAGACAGGGAAAATTGCTATATTGTACTTGAATGCATAATTTTAAAAAAAAATGCTTCAGAAAGTATTCAGGCAAAGAAGCTTTCTCCAGATGTTCAGGATCAACTTTTCAGGTAGGTGGGTGATGTCTGAGTTTTCATAACAGATGTCTGTAGAAGATCAACATCTGAAAGTTTGTCAAGAAATTTTAAGTTGCAACCAGTCAGACTGTGAGAATGTGTTAAGGACCTAAAGAAGCTGGTAGGCCCGTAATGAGAATCCAAAAGTACAAGTCATAGAATTTAGTCCAAATTAGGTATCTAAGTACTGCTAAAAGCTAGCAAGCACCCAGATGCTTCTTTGGATGGCAATAAATGCCTCTTAAGGCTATGCCAGAAATTACAAAGAAATGTGCTAAACTTCTATCTTACTGTATTTTTATCAGTGATTTTAAACAAAACAAAGCAAAAAGCAAAAAGCAAACAAAACCAACCAAACAAACAAATATACTCCACCAAAAAGAGAGAGAGAGAGAAATAACATGGCTTGAAACTCTAAATTTGCAGAGATTAGCAAAGAGAAAGATCACAATACAGGGGGGAATGAGATCACCTTGAGGGGTGAAATAATCATTAGAATGGAATTTAAGAGTGAGAATTGGAAGATTATACATTTAGGCCTCATAAAAAGCCCTGAATTTGGCCTGAAGGGATATTAGGCTAAGTGGCAGGAAAAAGCTGTTTTCTATGGAGTGATTTAAAAAGTCTGACTTCTTATTCTAGCAAAGCAAAAGCTACGAACGGATGGTATTATTCACTGCTATAATATCAAGAAGGTAAAAATTTGAGATGAATGAACTAAGGGACTGCATTGGCACAAAGAAAAAGTGGGGGCATGAACAGGAAACGAATTTAAATTTTGTTAGCTATCAGAGGAATGGGTTTCTGCAAAAGCCCTTCAACCTCAGCATTAAAAAAAACCTAGCTAGTTTTAACATGAAGGCCATGGTGTTTGTAAAGAGCTTGCTCTGTTGTTACTGGGAAGAGCTATGTCCTAGGAGGGGAGAAGTAAGAGGTCTGTAGAGTTTTTAATTGTTGAGATCTTTTTAATACTTTGTGTAGTATAGCATAGGCTTTAAAGTGTGTTAATAAAACCAGTTCTTACAAAAAGTCTTCTTAAACACTACCCATCTTAATTAAAAAAAAAAAAAAATAATTGACTTTTTATCCCCAGTGGTGGTTGTTATTGTCCAAGGCCTGTAAGAATTTTAGTAACCAGTGAATCCAGTCATTGCTTTGTTGTTTCTATTGAAAAAGCAATTTGGTGTTGGCCATTATCAAAGGCACAACACAATATATATAGTCAGTCTGTTCATCAACTAAAAGACAGTATGAAATCCAGCAGATAATTTTATCTGGTCATTGCTGTGTCAGAGTTTGAATGACGTGTGACATGCCATGTCATATACCCAGTTCTTTACTATCTGAGAAGTAAAACGACTTTGTTGATATAAGCCAGCTTTCGAGTACTGTTGGTAGACAAGAAATTCTTTCTAGAGTCTGAGAAGATTATTGTAATTTCACTTAAAGCTGCCTCAGAAGAGGAATGAAATATGTTATAGCTGTATTATTGATAAGATACTATGGTCCTCAGTTGAACAAGGATTTCAGAAGGAATCAAATTCTGAAAGAGTTTATATTAAAAACCTTGTTCTCCTGATAGTTCCAACCCCTACAGGTGTGAATAAACTGTGACAGAGAGGAGGTGATTATTTAAAAAAAAAAAAAAAGGAGAAATATTAGTACAAAAGGGAATACACATACTGGATACCTAGTGAAAAAATGTTGTCATCATAATAGAACTACAATTCAAAATTACCTGCAGGAGTAATGAGGAAAATATGGAGAAATAATAATATTTTGCGGTTCAAAAAATCATGCTATTGCTAGTTTGTAAAGTATACATCTAAAGAAAAGTCAGTGCTTTATGCCATTCCTATTTTTCTTGGCCCATCATTTTATAAGTCCCAACTGAAAAAAAGGAGAGTGGTTACTTTGTATCAGTTACTATCTAATTAGAGAATTTAGGATATTCAGATTCCAAAGAAATTGTTCCAAAATGTCTGAAAATTTGAGCAGGCATCACGACAATAGCAGCAAGGGGTATGATTAAAATTTTGCTTAGTACTGGGGCTTGGGGTGTTCTTTGCTGTTGGTTTGGGGGTATTTGTTTCAAAACTGTGGAGAAAAGAGAGGAAAGAAATCTACCACACTCCAGCTAATCCTTCACTCACGTGCCTCCATAATAATTTGGAACATATTTGCTTTCTGCAATAAACTTGTCATAAACTTACCATAAACTGTATGTTTCATTATATGTTCAAAGAATAAAATCGTTTTGCGCTCCTAAGTTGCAAGATAGGTAGTTGTCTTGGTGTCAATTAAGATGGAGTGTGAAT